>JAANSK020024466.1:0-29092 GCA_011763485.2 Isoetes engelmannii
ATCTAGTGATGAGATTACAGAGCCATGCTTTGTAGCACAGATTCAAAAAACCATGTTGTGAATTCATGAGAAGAGTGTGAATCATGGAATCGAATCATCTTTCTTAGACTTACCTGCATGACATACTGCCCTGCACAAGGTTCTATAAGATTAGAATCTAACCGTCAGAAGAAATGATGCTTCATTTAGATCCAAATTGTCACATTTGGCTTGATCTTGAGGAGAGAGTTTCTTGTCATTCCAAAGACTTTCGCTTACAGATATATATGCAACATTGATCAAGAAAGACAAAGACAATGCAAAACCACTCTCGATTCTGCAGTACCAGCATCCATCTTGCAAGACAAATCAGAATGTAATATTGATGTCTACTTTCAAAGTTGTATTAGGTGGAGTTAAAGACTGTATCAAATTCTCAAATCTGGGAGAAATAATGACTATGGTTGCACTTCAAAGCTGAGAAAGTGAAACACAACAGTTATTACTCTGAACTCTTGAATTCTGATAACAAATTCTCTTTAACAATGTCACACAATTAGCTTAACTCTATGATAAATCTAAAAATCAGAATTTGAAGATTTCCATACAATCTTTCTATGATAAATCTGAAAATCAGACTTTGAACTCTAATTAGAACATCACATCCAATATTTCCACTTATTTTAAGCAACTAATATTAAGTCAACAATTAAGTACGAAAAAAGCAGGAGATACCTTATTCTGCAATTGAGTTCCTGCAGCTTTTGCGGTTATGTCGTGCATACTCGCCGCATCTCGAGCATCTTAATGGAGGTATTTCTTTGAAGCGGTCTTCTGAACGAATTCGCTTCTTCTTTGGCCTTCCTGGTGATTTACGTGTTGCCGGAGGTTTCATATCCACTTCCTCCTCCTCTGGCACATCTTCAAAGGGAATAATGGCACCCTCATAAACTCTTGTGGTTTTCTCTTCAACCATAATATTGCTCCTATTGTATGAGCACAAGGAATTCCCCTATGTTGCCAAGAACAACAAGAGCATGTTTGTTTTCTAGATCAACAACTCGTCTATGCTCCGGTGTGATCACCTCAAACACAATGTCATTTGATGGCAAAATTCTGTACTGCCTTGCACGATTCACTGCTTCGCTTATGTGCTTCTCTTCCTCAGGCACTAACCTTAGAGGAGCATTATGTCCTGCATTGTCCCATTCTCGTTTAGCTTCATTTCCCCTTATATGAAACCTGTCCATCAATGCATGCCTGATATCTACAAGCATTCTAATGATGGGTTTTTCTCGTGCATCAAGTAAAAGGGAATTCAAGGATTCTGCTATACTGGATGTGAGATGGCCAAAACATTGACCAGGAAAGTATGCGGTAGCCCATGCACTAAATAATGCAGCTTGCGTTAACCAATCTCTCGCATCATTATTAACTCTTCTCATATTAGAAACCTGCTCATCAAATTCTGCAGCAGTGTTGGCTCTAGCTACCTCCCAGAAAAATGTAAAAATTCTGTATTGTTGCATTTCTTTTTCAAGTTTGCTTCAAGATGCCTCATGCAATAGGCATTTGCATTGTTAGGAAAAATAGCAAATAGTGTCTCCTGCAATCCTTTATCTCTATCTAACGCAAATGTAAGACTAGAATGTACCTCTGGACAGTCTCTTAATTGCATAAAAAACCAAGTCCAGTTCTCGGTATTCTCGTTATCGATGACTCCAAATGCAACAGGATAAGGAGCTCCTATAGCATCAATTCCTGTAGCACAAATTAAGTGACTAAGGTATTTACCTGTCAAGAAAGTAGCTTTCAATCCCAAAAATGGTCTACGACTCAAAAACCCAGTTAGACATGCACAATAAGCAACAAACAACCTATAAAACCGTACATCAATCCCTTCAATAATAGTCTTACTTCGTGGATTAGTTTCCAATAATTTTTGACAAAATGTAGGAATCTTTTTGTATGCTCTCTTGTGATCTCCATTAATCAGGTTCATGGCTATCTCTTTTGCCCTATATGACACGTTATATGTAATAGTTACACTAGCTTCTCTTTGAAAATCATCTATTAGCTCTGCTGGTTTGTAATGAGGATGCTCCCTTAATTTCTCATGATATTTCCTGGCCAACATGCTTGCAGAAGCTTCCTTATTACCCAATTGTTGGACACCACCACAAGGATGTTGTCCTACAGCTCGAATCTCACATCTCGGTCCATAACCAATTAGAGAAGAATATAAATGACAGGCACAATCTTCTTGTGTGCATTTCACGCTATATCTAGATTTATCATACTTAATGACTTTGATTTCACTGAAACATGCAATAGCTTCTGCCCGAACTGCATTTTTTTGATCCACCATTGAATCAAGTTGCTTTCCTTTAAGAAATTCCATGATTTACAAGGGCAATTCCTGCAGCATGAGAAGCAATATGCACTTTTCTAAAGTAAAGGAAGAAGAAATGTATACCTTTCAATGCATAATAGGTTCAATGCCGAAGGTGAAATTGCTGAATATCTGATCGAAATGGTTAGGAACATCCATGAATCACATTATTTCTTGTTGAAAGGAGGACGATTCGCATTATTTGATGCCGAAATAAGGAGAACTATATCTAATTCATCCAATCTGTTGCTGAAAAGCTCCTTCCCGCGAAAAAAATAACCGTTCTTGGATTACTTGTGTATACGGGCAAAAATTAGGGGCAAAATTCTAATTTTTGGAAATATTGGGGCATTTTCGCAAATGCCCAAAACTATAGGGGCATTGCCTTTCGAGAGATAGACGAGACACATATAAATCTTTGACCCAGCTAGGACTGGAGTATAACTCCATCTATGCATGCATTAATGATTGTATTGCCTACTGCAATGACTATGCAAACTTGAAGACTTACCCAAAATGTAATGAGTCTAGATATAATGTTAAGATGAAAACTAAGGGAGTTCCAGAGAAGGTCTTGCATCATATGCCAGTGATACCAAGGTTGCATGTTCCAGCATGCACCACTCCCATTCTACCCTTCTCCATTTATCTCTTCGCCGTTTTCGTACTCGCCAATTTGTGACACTAAAGGTGCTACTATATTTAATGCTCATACCACCACTTATAATGTCACTAGTGGGCAGTGACATTATTGCTGATGATATATGTGTAACAACGACTGACACTATATGTGATGCTAATAACACCTTAATAAGCACCTTAAAATCTTTTCTAAGTGAAATGAATTGGCCATTTCTTATGTAGTTTAGTTGTTGAAGTGTAGCCTAAAATGGCCATTTTTGTTAATTTTTTCCAGCATAAGCCTAACCCAAATGGCGATTCCTTCTTCAAAATTTTAGCGGTTCATGTGACCAAATTTAGACAAATAGAAAATTTAGATTGCGATGTACCATCGATTTAATTCTCACACCTCAAAAATATATGCTCATATAGATTTAACAAGTCAAGTTATAGGTCGATAGACTCAAATAATGCAAATGCAATCTATACTTGTTTGCCAAACATAGTTATATACTTATGATAGATATCACTACGATTACTACATTCGGACAGTAGCCTCTAATAAAGATCCCCAAGGGTATAGCAAAGTTATTATTCTTAACAAGAATAACCTATGCTTTAAATGGCCATTTTGCTAGCCAATATCCTTCATTCACCGAACTCAAATGGCCAAAATATTGGTACGTCCCAAATCACAAAATAATGAATTGGCCATTCCAATCCTTTATCTGCCAATAAAGTGCTACGAAATGGCGAATCTGCACCTACTAGATAGCTAACTCATCCTACTCAGGCCAGCCTGAGGATTTTTCCAAAATAGGTAACTCGGGGCCAAATGGCCCGCCGGGGCCACTAAAATTTTCGCTGACACCTATAACGTCACTAGCGGGCACTGACACTAATACTGAAGATATATGTATAACAACTATTGACACTATATGTGATGCTAATAACAACACCTATAACGTCACTAGTAGGCACTGACACTGATACTGATGATATATGTGTAACAACTACTGACACTATATATGATGGTAATAACAACACCTATAACATCACTAGTAGGCACTGACACTGATACTGATGCTATATGTGTAACGACTGGTGACGCTATAATTGGTGCTAATAGCAACATCTATAGTGTCGTAGCAAAGATACTGACACTATTGGTGAGACAAAAAGTGAAGCTATGGGTGACACAAAATGTGGCACCTATAGCATCACTTCTGTAAAAAATGTTACCAATAAAATCATATGTACACTTTTTTAATGTTCTGGTGACGTTTGATGACACTAATTGACCTCTTCTCTTGTAGTGATTATCTCCCATGGGTTTGGAGCAGTAGGGTTGGATTGAACATGAAGCGACCATGGCAGCATCATTGCCTGGATCACTATCGAAAGTGTCCCTCCTTGTGTTCAACTGAAATAATTTTGCCCGTGGTGAGATCTAATGTGGCCGTGTACCTGTCATCCGAAATGACCAGTTCATCCTGTCGCCAGTTATATTGTCCTTGTTGTCTGAAAAAGGGTCTTCCTACTAACATCTCATAATCTCGGAGATCCTGCTCAGGTTGCAGAACCCCGAAATCCAATGTGAATTGAAGATACTAAAGCACGACACTGGCTGATGGCTTGCCGACGCAAGGTGGGATCAATGACCCATCGAAGTCACCGTTTTGACTCCTTACATTCTTCTTCGAACCACCGGTTGCGGGAAAAAATGAAGGCTTCTGGGAGGGACTTCTCGAACACCCTTTCCCAAGCACCTATCGACATCCGTCATGACAATCTAATTCAACTGGGTTGTCTGTTGCTGCAGTGTGGGGCCTGCAATATGCTTTCCAGGTCATGCTCAAGCATCTGGGCTGGGACATCTGGTGTGTTGAGGCAATGAATTCACGGGCAGCCTGCCACTCCATATGCAAGAAAAGGGATAGGTGGTCCGAGTCTACTTCCTCGTCCCAACTGCTTGTGTCCCAATGCCAAAATGAATGAGATGCAAATCCCGTTCCTCTACCAGTATGTAATCTACGACACTGAACCCGCCCCCTTGGTTCTCTTGTCTGCATGTGCACTGCTTGGAGGATGGCCATTGGGCCAAGGCGCCGCAGGATGCAAAGCTAAAGCTGTGAAGATAGAAGATGGGAGAAGATGCTATTTGTTTTGGTCAGAGACTTCCCCGTTTTGTGAAGATCGAAGATGCTATCCGCTCTGATAGAGGCTTTTCATTCGAACGAGACATAGAATTGCAGCTCGGCGGCATGCTCTGGCCCTAATATATATAATTACTCTAGATGGGGCCGCCGGGGAGTATATATATCCGCTAGTTTATATCACCAGCCGCCAAATCTCGACCGTCCATCTCACTCGAAGCTGGTCGATCTGAGTCGTCAAATCTGTCAGTCCGAGCCGTCGGATCTGATGGCTTCTGAAAGCTTCCTGGTGGGCCATCTTGCTCACGAGATTTGAGCCATCGAATCTAGTAGCTCATCTCGTCCGTCCATTCGTTTACACATCATTGGGAATCCAAACCCTAACGTTTAACCTAACCCTAATGCTTCGACCGGTGACAACCTGTTAAGCGGAATGGTCGTGCCTACTTCCATTCCACGTTGTAGGTGGTAGACACGTGGCCGAACCAAAATAGATGCAAGGAAAAAAAGACAACCAAACTTCTATATTGGATGTAAGAAAAGATGTAGAGAACATAGCAAAGGCAACATAAGGTAAATCCCTAAATTGTAAATGAAACAAAATACCTTAAATGGAGCAACCCAATTTATTCGTTGGAGTTTGGACATCGACCAATGTTACTAGTTTAATGCTTTTCGTTATCATTTTACATTTCTAAAAGGACAATTCTTCCGATCTTGTCGGTCCTTGTGGTTAGTCCATAAGCCCGTCAGCTTGAGGTCACTAGTTCGAGCCTCACTAGGAACAATGAATTGTCCTAGAAGACCATTGCCTCTAGTATGGGGATTTGCCTTGAGAAGGGCCGTCATATGTCCCAATAGGGATGCTGCCTAGTGGCATGACAAAAAAAATGCTTCTTCTTGTTCTACCAAACTTGCCTAAAATATTCTATCTTACTTGCACCTCCTAGGTTGTTACCTCCAAACTAGATTCATTAGTGGTTTTCTACCTATGATGATACTTGTACCTCCTAGGTTCTTTTAGCTTCAGCTAGATTCATGGTAGGTTTTGATGGAACGCAAAAACAGGATAAGAAACATTCGGCCTTCCCCGTGGCCAAAAGTTCAATCCCAAAATCTACATTTAGTCAACAATCTACATTAACATTCTACCCTACAGCCCAAGATCAATAGCAGTTTCTGCACCAAAACCCTCCTAAACTTGGCCGATAAGGATCATAAGGTTTCGCCCTCCATCGCCAAAGCTGAAGCGGGAGAAAAAATGAAGGAAAAAAATTGTTCAAGGGAAAAGGAAAAGTTCAATTATGTGACATGGCATGCCAGGAAGGACTGTCACATAACTAAACTTTTCCTCATACGAAAAAGCACCGGGGTCCTATTCCAAGTCTTTGGAATACACAATGACCAACATTGACCACTTACTTATGATGCCAAACACCATCAAATCATGTATTATCATGCCTGCTATTTAGGACTGAGAACATGGATGTTAGAAAACTCTATTATATCTTTGTAATTATTAGTTTGTATACAACTCATGTATTATCATGTCGGCTATTTAAGACTGAGAACATGATGTTAGAGAACTCTATTATAGAACTTTGTAATTACTAGTTTGTATACAACCTATATTTCCTGATTCCAAAGAATTGACGAGCCAATGTACTCTATACTCTATTTGGCCAAAGGCAAAGTTGGAATCATGGGTGCCAATCTCATCTAGGTTTTAAGGCTCTCAATCCATGTGCCTTTATGAACGTGTACATGGGAAACACTGTGTATGAACCTAATGCGTGCCCATGTGTTCAACAAGATCGATTTCCTTCGCAGCAAATTCCACTGCAGTCTCAGCAAGAACATGCCTATGGTTCAAG
The DNA here is from genome assembly GCA_011763485.2 of Isoetes engelmannii. Taxonomy (NCBI): domain Eukaryota; kingdom Viridiplantae; phylum Streptophyta; class Lycopodiopsida; order Isoetales; family Isoetaceae; genus Isoetes; species Isoetes engelmannii. The sequence continues at coordinate 7,023 of JAANSK020024466.1, forward strand.
CTCATTGTATCTTCGTGCTTCCGTCTAGAAACTTCAAGATAAATCAGTAAATTAGTCACATCTGATGGATTAACTCCACCTATTCTGGACGCCTGCCCTAAATTTTGAGGGCGGACCTGCATGAACAATCCACAAAACGCTTGTAAAACATGCAGGCAATTCCCATGAACGATTTTAAGACATTCTATTTGATGAGAAGCTGCAGGTAAATGCATTGTGGTGTGCAGCCAAATGTTTTTTCATTTAATGAACATATGATGATCCAAAAGAATCTAGGGTGCCAAGTCTTAGCAAACCTTTGACAGTTTTTCTCTAGCTTCCATGGACAGGGTTTTGATTGCAAAATAATCCAACTTCTCAGGTATCTGTTTGTGTTGTGTCCGTGCCATCTAAAATTGAAACAACAAATCAGATTTGACTTCCTCACAAATACCAATGCCTATGTAAATTTCCATTTTAACCAAATAATCAAACCTTTTCAAGCTGATTACGCTGCCGCATTATGAAGCCTTCATACTTTATGTCTATTTCAACACACTCTTTTTCCACTGTTGTTAGTGTTGGATTCCCAAGCTCGTAGCGGTCCAGGATATCATAATGTATATGAGGCCGCTTCAATATTGCATTAAGGTAAAGAAGATCAGAGACTGGTTGTTCACAGATTCTGGAAATTTCTGCTGCTATAGCATGAGAAGCTGGGACAAACAATGCATGAAAAATTTCATTAGTAAAGGCTCACGTAATATGTGAAATGCATGCAGATGTGCCTCAGACGCAGCAACGAATGTCCTCTCATGAGTTAACATACGTGAAATTCTAGTAGTAGTAAGACGCTGCTTTTCCTCTGAGATCCGGCACTGTTTTTCTTCATAAAGTCTCCATCTCCTGTCGTCAATAAGACCAAGCTTCCGACCTAAAGGAGTAAGCCTGCTATCTGCGTTGTCTGCACGGAGAAGGAGGCGGTGTTCGGAACGGCTGCTCACAAAAACAATTATGCTGCCAGTGAAGTACTTCTTTGTAAAAGAAACAGAGCCTTCAGCGTAAATGGAAAGAAATGTTATACAAAATATCCAAACACAGACAGCCATTTCTGGAACGAAAGTAGAACATGTCAAAGGCAAAAAGGAACATATTCAGAAAACAGGAAGAAGTTGCATTCTCCTCGCATAGTTTTGATGCTGTTTGCAATAAATAGCAGCCAGTGCAACGAACTTGGCATGCTAAGGGAAATGCATAAGAATATATATGATTGCACATTACCTTGTTAACATGCGATATGGCTCCCGTAGGTCCTTTGTAACAAGGTCGTCGACAAGAGTCCCAATATAGGAGCTCTCTCTTTCTAGGACAACAAGATCCTTTCCACAAGAAAGTCTTGCTGCATTTATGCCAGCCAGAAGTCCCTGTCGCAAAACAGAATATGTTATGAAGTAATCAACATACAATTAATGCTTGCAGTTGGAGCTAGCATATATGAAATGAAAAATTATATTCACAATCTCATATAGACCATGCAATGTAGGAGATAAAAACGGATAACGAAGAAAACGAGCCCTGGGTACGAGCCAAACACTTTCTAAATGAGTTGCTCGAATTTGTAATAGTTTCTGGAGAGATGCTGCTTGCTACAGAAGGTGTTATGAAGTATCCAAGATACAAATAATACCTGCAGTTGGACCTGGCATATGAGAAATGAAAAATTATATCCACAATCTCATATAGACGGTGAGGTGTAGGAGATAAAAACAGATAACAAAGAAAAAGGGTCCTGGGTACGAGCCAAATTTTTCAGATGAGCTGCTCGAATTTGTAATAGTTTCCAAAGAAATGCTGCTAGCTTCATCGGGTCATCTGCAACGCTGTATACACATTTCTCATATTATAAGTAGAAATGATTTTCATCTTTAACCTCCTTACAGGGATTTGATGCGAGTGGCCCGCTGAACCTGTTGGAGATGCCACATTTTCTGTCAAATACTACTCTCGTGTATATGTTCCCGTGGGATATGTTTCTCTCCAATAGAAATCCATTTGCCCATAGTTTGTCAACTTCTTTATCACAAATATCCTAATATCTCAACCACTTCATATCATTCAGTATTGTACTCCAAAGAAAGTATCTGTTCCAGCTAATATCATTGTCTGGAATTTCACCTCTAGTTCCATCCACGAGAAACCAGATTGAATACTATTATAGTTAGAAACTGACCTAACCCTAACCTACTACTATATAGCTAGGCTTGTTCTCTCTTTTTTAATCACTTAAATAGAGCGTCTTCTCTTCTCCTTCTTGTTTCACTTTCACATGGTATCAGAGCAAGCCTGAGAGAGGAGAGAGAATGGACGTTTTTTTTCAAGAGTGAAACTTTTTGCCAGGATTCACAGGAGCTGCTACCACAAAAAATTTCATTGTCATCAGCGGATTATTACTTCTTATAAAATTCTGGAGAAGTCAGATTTGCCTTACAACAAGGTAAACTAATGATTGCATGGTGTTGAATTCATCTAATAGGCATTAGACCTACTCAACCTAGGTCGGATTCATGTTGAATCAAGAGTAAGGAGGTAAAATTTGATAAATCTCAGCAAGATTTTATCAAATTTCTCTTGGATTGAGGCTGGATTTGACAAGAATCATCATAAATTGGTAATGAATTTACAAATTTATGGTGGATTTGGTTTAATTAGCCTAGATTTCTAGTATTTTACCTTGAGAGAGGTAAATTAGATAGATCTGCAAGATCTTTTACAATTCTAACAAGATCTCTGTCATATTACAGCAGAATGTTGGACCCATGGAAATTAGACCCTAATCCACAGATGGATGGGCCAAATTTTCAAGGATGGCAGTCGTTTTTAAAACTCTTTCGTGGCTTGATGAAACTAAAGGTTGTTCTTAAGTCTGGCTGGTCTCCCACAGCAGATGCTAAGTCTGCAAGTATTGATGAATCTGCCTTGGATCATCTCTGTATCCCTGATATAAAGTGTCAACTAGCTGCTATTTGGAGAAGCGTGGAAATATCTGAAGATACATATGCCTCAGAAGGGCTTGGAAGAGTCAAGCACTTTAAGAAACAAATGGACCAACTAACCATTGAAGACTGTGCTGGAACTGCAGATTATCTTCAGCAGTTAAGAGCATTTATACAGCAAGTTGTTTCAGCACGAGGCAAAATAGAGAAAGAAGATATGATTCTTATTCTGTTATCTGCCATGGAGGCTTCCTATTCTCAACAAGTGGTTAGTATTCAAACTCAAAAAGGAGTGATTGGACCTTCCATGATCTTCAGACTATGCTCCTTGATGCTGAACTTCAAGAATCAAGAAATCCTAAGCAAGTACAATAATTACGCTAAAGCCAATCAAGATAAAGGAAAAGCTGTAACAGACACCAAATCCAGCTTATCATATGCTGCTAGAAGAGCTTTGCTGGCATTGTGGATTACAAGGGCACTATAAAATCCAATGCAGAGCCTACAAACAGTTGAAAGATAAGCCTGCGGCTTCTAGCAGGAGTGAACTGCCAGGTTCAGGCATCTCAGGAGTTGCTTTATCAGGTGTATTCAGCAACGGTGTATTCAGTGACAGTGACGAATTCCTTAATGTGGCTTCAGATCATCATCTATCTCCTAGTCTGAAATATCTTCTCATGGACTCTGGGGCTTCCCAACATAGTTTCACATCTCCAGTACTTCTTGTCAATGCTCGAGATGATACCTCACTGCATGTGACAGAATGGAGCAGTGTGTCACTCGCAAGCTAAAGGCATTATTCATCTTGAACAAGCACATGGAACCTGCCCAATTTCAGAAGTATTTCATGTTCCAGATGTGGCAGCAAACTTATTACAATCTCCACCTTTGATAAGCAAGGTAAGCATGTTATATTTGGTAATGGGCAGATGTATCTCACTGATATTAGTCCATGGACGCTAATAACGCCCAAGCAACTTGGAGTAAGAATTAGAGGTCACATGAATACTTATACACGGTTGATGGCAGACCACAAGTCCATTCTTCCACCTATTTTGCAGCTGACTCCCAACTTCGAAACCTTATGCATGCACGTTTTGGACATGTTGGAGGCATATCTCGCTTGGAAATGGTGGATGGCTTACCAAAGTTGAAGAGTACATCCTTAGCGTGTCATGCATGTCATTTAGATAAACAAACTCAGCAACCGTATCCTCCAGAAGCTGAATTTAGAGCTACAACAGTTCTAGAATTACTCCACATGGATCTTTGTTACATGCCCACATTTTCTATGGGAGGCGCTCACTGGTTCTTCACTATTGTGGATGAGTACAGCAGATTCACTTGGGCTCTTTGTGTCCAAGTAAAGGGCCAAAAGGATCAAGATTACTCAAGTTCAAAGAATTTCATGCCTATGTTGAGGCGGAATCTCACACATGCCTTAAGGCTGTCATGACAGATAATGGAACAAAATTTGTCAATAAACAATTCATTGGCTATTTACTTAGTGATAAGATCAGAAGAGAGATAACAGTTCCCTATGCTCATGCCCAAAATGGGGTGGCAGCAAGAAAGAATCATGCATTGCAAAACCTAGTAGGATCCATGCTCATTCATAAAGAGTTACCAGCATACCTTTGGGGAGAGGCCGTGGTTACAGCAACCTATTTGGCCAACAGGGCTCCTACACTAGCCAACCCTCATGGAACTCCTGAACTGCCTATGGGAGGAAACCGAATGTAGATAATATACAGGTTTTTGGCAGCTTAGCATATGCTGGCATTCCACGAGAAAAGCTTCAAAGGCTTGGAAAGTTAGCAAACAGGGCTGCTAAGTGCATCTTCATAGGGTATCCTATCAGTCAAAAAGGATGGAAGTTGTATAATCCAAAAACAAAGCAAGTCTTCATTTCTAGATGAAATTTTTGAGGGAGCTGCCTTCAATCAAAAAATGCTTCAACACCTCTTTCGACACAGGAATCATTTGGGCAAAGATAGATCCTGGTCTTTACTATAAGCAAGCTCATGACAAGATATGCATATATGTGGATGATTCGATTATAACAGGGGACGCAGCTCATTTTATGTCAAATTTGAAAGCGCAACTCAACAAGTCATTTGAGATCACAGACCTAGGACTTTTGCACTACTGCCTAGGAGTTGAGGTATGGCAAAAAGATACAAAGGAAGTCTTGAACAGATTTCATATGGAAAACTCCAAGCCAGTTCCTGCTCCATATGAACAAGGCATCAGACTTACATTAGATCTTGATGGAGAACCATGTGACACCACCTTAGTTTGCCAATTAGTTGGTTTTCTCATTTACTCTACTATTATAAGGCCTGACATAGTATTTGCAGTTGGGTAGGTCAGCAAATACATGCAACATCCAAAAAGGACTCATTGGATGGCAGCCAAGAGGATTTTGGCATAGTTGAAAGGTACAATGTTTAAAGGCATTTCTTATTTTCGAAACCAATCTCCTGTGCTGTCCTTTTACACAGATGCAAACTTTGCATCTCAATGATTATGAGACTAGAAAGTCTACTACACGGTTTGTTTCAATTTTTGGAAAGAGTCCAATGGTCATCGGAAAAGCAAACCACTGTTAGCCTTAGCACAACAGAAGCAGAATTGAAAGCCATGTGCACTGGATTTTCAACAAAGCATTTGGACACTCAAATATGCTTCATGAGAGAAGCACCTTGACACTATCATGATCAATCTGCAATATTGCGCTACGCGAAAACAGTTGGCTGATGGGATGGCTAAGTCTCTGGTTGCAGTCAAACTCAGCAGATGAAGCAGGCTTAAAGGCTGCAGAAGTGTGCATCATTTCACCCTTTACAATTTTCTGTTTGGTGTTAGGGTTCAATTTCAGGAGGGGTTGCCCTTAAGACCAATTTTGTGTAAGCATAATTTAGAAAGTCGGGCGAATCATAGATTTACAAGATTAGTTATGCTGGCGAATGTTTTCTAAATATGAATACTTTTCATAGAAATCTAGGAGAATCATGGCCAATGTTATAACTATAGTTGCACCAAGCAATACCACAATTTAACCTTTTCTAATGAGAATGCGGCTTTGTCCTTGTAGATAAAACCAATCTATTAAAAAGGAAGATATGTAAGAAAAAGCAAACCAAAGTGGTGATGGACCCTAGTAAACTATAGTTTGTAATTTTCTAATTCTTTAAAACAATAGCCTTTTGACAGATATTCGTCCTTAAAGGCTAACCTGACCCTAACCTACGTATGCATGGCCCATCTATGCCATGTCACCCTACTACTATATAGCTAGGCTTGTTCTCTCTTTTACTCACTTCAATAGAGCGTCTTCTCTTCTCCTCTTGTTTCACTTTCACAAATACATTTCCATTCCTTCCTGATAAACCAGGGCCCCATGCTTGACATCTATGTAGAATAAATGGTTGCACTAGAATACAGTACATGTGCAAGTGCATCTTCCAATCTCACATCTGAATTCTACCACATTTGGCTTGCATTGCCAAAAGGACTTTCGTGGTTACTTGCTTATAAACTGCCGTTCTATTTGTAACCATCATGAATTTCAAACCCAAATACTTATAATTACGTATCTGTTCCGCCTTTTTCTCATTGCAATATAAATCACCTTGCTTCCTAGTGTTAAAGCTAATGTTATATGTAAACTAAAGTGGCCAAATAGATGGATGACATGTGTCACCACCCACGTTGTAATGGGGCATCTCATATAAGCCCAAGAAGTTACTTGTCTTGTTAGGCCACGTAGATAGTTTGTTAGACCTCTATACTAGTTGATGGATGTATTCAATTAAGATCAATCTAGACGTTCTTGCTTGCCTTCTTGCGTCTTTCTCTTCCATTCTTGCTCTAGGATCGCAGTCTTCTACATGGTATCAAAGACTCCCTAGGCTCGCCTGAGCAAATCGAGCGGAGGATTGTTGGTGAATTGAATTGCAGGTGTTCCGGGTGTTTTGGCAATTTGGTCAATTTTTGTTTCCGGACAAGCCCATTTTGTGACAAAATGTCATATTTTGGTTCACGTTTAGTTTTTAGTTTTTCGTGAATGTTTTTGACGGAGAACAACACTGTGGACGTGTTTTTTCCCAGCATCGACACTTCCAATTCGAACTGCAAGAAGTTGTCGTTGCTCAATTCTGAGCCAATTCTTGAAGACGTCTGAGCCAATTCTTGGATTGGAGGATTGTTCTTTTGACAATCTTGGGCAAGATTTCTTTCTTGAAAATCAAGAGAAAGATTTCTTTTGATCAGTGTTCAAGGTGATGAATCCCTTCAAATTTTCAAGCAATGGGCAGACTGACAAACGAAAATTATCATTCTTGGAGGGTATTTGCGAAGCACTATCTCATCTTTAAACGAAAATTATCATTCTTGGAGGGTATTTACGAAACACTATCTCATCTTCAACAAGCTAGGTGATGTCTTCCAGGCAGATTTTATCAGCACAAAAAATGCAAAGGCAGCAGAAATGAACTCTCTAGCAGTTTCCACTATCAATCTGCTGGTAGATCCTACCATTCAGCCTCAAATTGAAAAATTGAAAGATTGACAGAGCTCAAGGAGCTTTAGCTTTGGGCCTTTCTTGGAAACAATTCTCTAGTAAAGGCGTACCTCAACAAGGACTGAAGATTCGGATGGCCAAGCTAGCAAATTTTAAGTCTATTTTAAGTCTATGGCAGACTTTTTGAAGCAGATGGAAGCATGGAGGTTGGCTCATATTGCAGCTGGAGGTACTTACAAGGAGGAAGAGCTAGTTCAGATATCCTGTTAGCTCTACCAGCATCATACAAAACTGTAAGTAAGATATATAGAGTATTTTGATTATTCTGTTGCACAATAGCGGCTCTTGCAAGAAGAAGTTGTTCTTAAGCAATAGAATGGAGGAGGATCTGAAGCTGCATTTGTTGGACATGCTTCTACTCTAGAAAGCATGAGTTCGAAGAGAAGAAACCACATGATTTTGATAAAGGTAAAGACAGGCGCAAGCCTAATGTGGAGTGCTTTTACTGTCACAAGCATGTCACAAGCATGGCCATTATGCTAGGGACTGCAATCAAAGAAAGGCTAAAGAGGCCAAAAAGGAAGCAAAGAAATCTGCTTATAAAGGAAAAGAAGTTGAGCAATCAAATTTGGGTGATACAATAGACTCTGCTGATGATAATTGTCCCATTGAGTATATGTATCAAGCGATTGATTGCTACACTCATCAAGATTTGTGGATCTTGGATTCGGTGCCACCAAACACATGACCGGCACCAAGTATTCTTTTCAGCACTTGGATGTGCAAAATGAAGGGCAGGTCCATTTTGGTAATGGTTCTTCACATCCAATTGTTGGTAAAGAGAGTCTGCGATTTCATTTAGATGATGCAAGTGCTAAAGTCTTGAAGGATGTCAAGTACAGTACATTCCAGGTTTAAGTGCAAATCTGATCTCAGTGTCCCAGATGGACAAAGGTGGCAACTTTCTTCTCTTTGGCGGTGGAGAAGCAATGATTTACAACTCAAATCCTGTTCACGACACCAGCGCTATAGTTCTTGCTAATGGCAAACTTAAGCAAGGATTGTACTATTTTTGTGGAGAGTCAAATCAGGCTCAACATGTGTGTACCAGATCAGACTTTGGAGGAATTATGGCATGCTCGTTTCGGCTACATCAATGTGAAGCATTTGCGTATGCTAAGCAGCAAGAAGATGGTTGAGAATCTCCGCTCTCTCAATTCTGTTAACCTCCAATGTGAAGCTTGTCATAAGGGAAAGCAAACTCAAGTACCTTTCCCACATGAAATGTTTCTGCTAATCCCTTGGAACTTGTCCATTCAGATTTGTGGGTGACAACTTTCTTCTCTTTAGCTGTGGCGAAGCGATGATTTACAACTCAAATCCTGTTCATGACAGCAGCGCTATAGTTCTTGCTAAAGGCAAACTTAAGCAAGGATTGTAGTATTTTTTTGGAGAGACAAATCAGACTCGACATGAGCTTGATTTGTGTGTAACAGATCAGACTTTGGAGGAGGAATTGTGGCATGCTCATTTCAGCTACAACAATGTGAAGCATTTGCATATGCTAAGCAGCAAGATGATGGTTGAGAATCTCCCCTCTCTCAATTCTGCTAACCTCCAATCTGCTAACCTCCAATGTGAAGCTTGTCACAAGGAAAAGCAAACTCAAGTACCTTTCCCACATGCTGAAAATGTTGCTGCTAAGCCCTTGGAACTTGTCCATTCAGATCTGTGCCGTATGACCGTGTCTTCTATTGGCAAATCAAAGTACTTTATGACTTTGATTGACGATTGTACGAGGTACATGTGGATCTTTCCTTTGAAAGTATAAATCTGAAAACTTTGATGTTTTCAAAAAATGGAAAGCTCAGATTGAGACGAGGTTTGGTCATCATGTCAAAGTGTTGATGAGGACAGTTCATGGCGGTGAATACATGTCACATCAGTTTCCTAATTTTCTGGCTGAGCATGGCATCTCCCGGCAGCTTGCAGTTCCAGGTGCACATGCTCAAAATGGTGTTGCAGAGAAAGGCGAAATCGAACTTTGGTTGATTTGATCAGATCGATGTTGTTTCATGCACGTCTTCCAAAGAAGTTTTGGGCTGAAGCAGTGCTGACAGCAGCTTACATTCTTAACAGGTCCCCAACTAAGTTGCCTGGAGATCGGACACTTGGAAATTGGTTCCCTTGCTTGCCAGTATGCGTGCTATAGGATGTAAGTGGGTTTACAGGACCAAGTATGCAGCTGATGGTTCTATTGGCAAACACAAAGCTCGTTTGGTAGCGAAAGGGTTTGCTCAACAATATGGCATTGACTATGATGAAGTCTTCGCTCCGGTGGCCAGATTAGCAACAGTTCGTGCTATCATGGCTTTGGCAGCCGTCAAAAGGTGGAAGGTACATCAAATGGATGTGAAAAGTGCCTTTCTTCATGGGGAGCTTGACGAAACTCTGTACATGGAGCAGCCTCAAGGCTTTGTGCATCATGATAATGAGCAGTTCGTGTGCAAACTCAACAAGAGCCCATATGGTCTTAAAAAGCACCTCGTTGTTGGAATAAGAAGCTCCATAAATTCTTCCTTGATGCTGGTTTTAGGCACAGTAGCGCAGATCCAAGTTTGTACTGCCAAACTCAGGCTGGTGAGTTATGCATTGCCATGGTGTACGTTGATGATTTGTTAATCATAGGGGGAGCGCTTCAGATTATTCAACACATCAAGAACCAGTTGTCACATGCTTTTGACATGACTGATTTAGGGTTATGTTATTTCTGTTTGGGTCTGGAAGTATGGCAGCACCTTGAGTGGATCTTCCTCAGTCAAAAACAGTATGCTCGTAAGTTGTTAACCAAGTTCAATATGAACTTTGTTGATGATTGCATGGTTGGTGATCTCATTGCTCAAAGTCTTGGTCAGTACTCTTCCACTGTTGCAGCTGACCCTATTGTAAAACCAAGGAAATTTGATGAAGGCCCTGATCCCTGGCAGCCACTCCTAGAAGTCCTTCCTTTGAACTCATTTTCTGATGGTGGAGTTGGGAGTAGAGCTCATGCACTACCTCCTCAAGACTCTCTTCCGTTCTTGCTCTAGGATCACAGTCTTCTACACCTAGATCCAAAAACCATGAGCTTTGTTTTTTCTTACTGCCATGCTTGTATGCTTGCATATCCAGGTGTTGTTACAGACCCTTGCTCGATCATGCAAACAGATCGGCATAACCATGGAGAACCTGTAACCATGCTCCATTTGTACAATTTACTCTAAATCACTCTTCCAACTCATCATTATAAATACCAAACATTATGGGAGAGGCCGAACAACCCAGCTAAACTCTGAATATTACTACTTATCTTCCAGACAATGGAAAACTAAGTTCATAAACTCTGGCTAATTGCACAGGTACTCTGATACTGATATCGTGAGTTTTTGCATCAATCTTTTATCTGGAAGAGTGTCAATATAAAACAATCATGCGTTGTCTGGTCTTTGCCTTTCGATTTTTCCCTCACTACTGAATCAATGATTGGGGTGAAAACAAGCTTGCCCCCAACTGCTTATCATGCTAGTTCTATAATTGCTTGCTACGTTTTTCTCTCTCCCCTTACAAATAGGGACCAGTCTGCTTAGTTGACAGTTCGATGGAAATAACTATCTATTTCTCTGTACATTCATTAGTTTTCAGAATTCAGATGGTCTCTTGTAAAAGTTTATAATATATAATCATCATTCTTTCGCTTGATCAGCTTACAATAATCTTTCCTATCCTGGCCATAAGCATTTTGAGCTGCATGTGGATTTACATTTTGAAAAGCACAATTTCTTTCTAATGAGTCATCCGGCAGCATCCAACCTGCAAGGGCTTTACTCATATGGTGTGTCCTGCTTAATGTGACCTAACAATAATCTATATGCACTAACATCTTAAATACAAACTGAAACTGTAAGGAATACAAAGATACACAACTCGTCTACCTAATTATAGATATCTTATAACCAAGACATAGCTTATATACAATGCCTTACTTGCGGCCAAGCAATGAAGGCACTCTGAAGGCCATTTGAGCAACGCATCTTAACCACGGGCCTATGGGGCATTATAAACACTACAAGATAACCCAATATTAGGATCATTATCAGGTGTAGCTCATTATGAAAGACCAATCTTATGCATTAGCAGCTTTTTTCTGCAATGTATGATAATGCCACATCATATTCCAACAAATCAGGATCTATTCAAGTTTCTGAGGTGCTGGTCCCTTTATGCCCGAAAGGCCTGAGTTCAATACCTATCATGTCCATCAATTTGCCACATCCAAGCAGCTGAGGGGCTGATTCTCTGAGATGCGAGCCTTACTGGCCGAATCCAATTTGTGGTAAAGCAATGGTTGAAAGTGAGGTGGAAGAATAGTATGCATACAACAAATAAGGCTCGCTTAATGAGAGATATAGCAAACTACCAGCATAGAAATGATATACGATTAAAAGCCATGAACCCTATTCTTAACCGGAAAAGATATCCTTGCACAAGAGACATAGTACTTGGAAGTCTTGGATTGAATGAGGATGATGGGGGGACTTTCTATCAGAGCGAAGGATAAGCAGAAGTCTATGGAACAGAGAAACCCATTTGCTGCATTCCCTTGCACATAAAAATCTAAGGTAGAAACTACTAAACTAGGCATATACATCTGAGGTGGCAAGAGATGAATGAGGTGCTCACTTTTGAAATTCCCAGCTAAAAATAATTGGACAATAATCAAAGATGGTTCGCGGCAGAGAAACATTAGGAACTACCTCTTAAAAATCCAGAACATATGGCCCAGAGTAAATACGCGAAGATCGGACGGGCGTTTTCCAGATTGCAAAGGCATGGGTAAAATGGACTTTTGGCAGGGTCAAACAAGCTGTTGAATTTGCCAAAAGACGCATTTTAAGGCAGCTTCCTTATCAGATAGTTATTTCCAAAGTAAGCTGAGCAAATTCTATAAGTGGTGGGAGTGACAGAAAACTGAAACAGTGGATTTTGGGCTGTAGAGGGCCAATGTTGCAAGTTTGAATGATTCCATCTAACAAGGACTTCGAACAGTGTCATTGAGGTTCTAAGATTTTAGGTCAGCTGCCAAATGCCTTTGAAGCAAATTGCTTTCCAAATGCTGCATAAATTTCTCCCAACTATACTTGTTGAAGATGTGGGCACTTCACATCTAGTGTCATATAACTTGATAGACAGTGAATTCAGTTACTAAAAGTATTTTTCCTTCCATCTGATTTAATGTTCGACTTTAAGCATGATAGTTTCGATGTGATAAGAGACCAGATAGAAGCCACTTCAAAATTCTCAATTGTGAAAACGACGACAGAAGACCAGAAATATTCAGTCAAATGAGAGGCTAAGAAGATTATAGTTACAATGCCATACTTCTACTTGTTTGCATCTCATCTGCGTACAAAGGAGAACTTATTTGCAAACTATTAGATATCATAGATTGAACCAAGGAAGCATTCAAAGTGCGGCTTCTCAAGACATTGGTATTGCAGCATACCTGAGCAGCAGCTTCCTCATAACCAGTTGTGCCATTGATTTGCCCACTGAAGAATAATCCTGCTATTTTCTTTGTCATCAAAGTTCGATTGCATTGATGGGCAGGCAAATAATCATATTCTACAGCATAAGCAGGCCTCAGCATTGAACAACGCTCCAACCCTGGTAATGTTCTCAATAAACTCACTTGCAGTCGTTCAGGTAGCCCTGTTGAGAATCCCTGTAAGAAAATATAAAACAAAGAACAATATTTGAGCATCCTATTTAAATGAAATCATGGATCAGAAGCAGAAAACTAGTCTATTGATAGAAATACTAAATTATAACAAACGTAATAATTTCATGGGGCATTGTCATTAAGATTTTCAAACCCTTGAGACAAAAAATAGCAATAATATGCTTTGACCTTTCCACGGTCCTAAAAAGTTCTCCATAATCCCTTTTTTAGTATATAATAGAAATCTAAGCCCAACATACTCTCCAACAACTTTAAAATCTCCATAGCTGCTTCCAAATGGTTCTATTGGCTCTAAAGCAATCATTATCCACAATAAAATTAGTATCATAAATTTACTTAGAAGTTAAAGCTAGATCACCTGGACATAAAGTTCCGGCACACTACGCCCCTCCGGCTCTAAGAAAATCTGATGTGACTTCTTGTCTGTAAACCGTACCACCTTGAAAACAAATTGCAATTCTGTCACAATTGCAGTAGATTGGACCATAATTTACGATTGAACGAGAAAAAAAACACTCAGGAAACGCGCTATTTCCTATAACTCTTCTTTTACTGCAACCAAACCAAGTTTTGACATGATTGACAAAACAATTAATTGATGAACAACTATGATTGAACCCGACCAAGACAGAAAACCAAAAAGAACATAGACCAAACTAACTATGCAGAAATACATAGACCAAACTAACTATGCAGAAATTGATTGAGCATGCCTGTTGAGGCCTATGTGGCAATCCAAGCATAATGTGAAATGTTACATTAACATTGGTATTAGTATACAGCTTATAAACTACTAACACTCCATAAATTGAAGACTAACATGAGCTAAAAGAACATGTCATTCGTCTTCCTTTAGCTCAACAACAATCTCTTTGCTATGCATACAGAGACTGACAGCTTAAATGGTCAAAAAGCTAGCATACCAAAGCTCATCAAAAGAAAAACCTGCGGCTGCCACTAGACCTTTCTGGTTTACAACTGAAGCACAATAGGGACCATTTTGAGGCAGACCTTCCCCTCCTCCTCTCCCTCTGACAGAGTAAATACACACCTTCTTCTTCTTCTTCTCTCTCATGGATGCTATAATCTGCAGTTACATGCCCCTTAATCCAATGGCCTTGAGAAGTAACTTTTTGCTGCAATCATGTAGGAAGTGGTGTCTGAAAATGTACCAAGATCACTGTCATATGACGTTTCAGTAGCTTTCAACAAGCGCCACAATTTCCTCTTCAAATTCAAACTTCTCTTCTCCCCTCTCCCGTCTTTCACAGTCCAAACTCTGACTCTCTGATAGGGAAGCCATATGAGCGACATGTGTCATGTCTAGTCATCTAAAGATAATATGTAATATGTCATATTCTAACAATTTCTCAGGATTGGTTCCATTTGGCTGTTTTCCCAGCAAGGCTTTGCCCGAATCTGGTGTATGCCCAAGCAGGACAAAAGCACAAAGATCTATAGCTGGGATTTTCTGCTGGGTGGATTTATGTACTTCTATGGGCAGATACCATCAGCAGAGGATTGGGCTTCATTTAATTTCTTAAATCGTGAAATCACTCTACCTAGAAGTTTTTCATGCAAAAGCTAGCATTATGGAAGGGAACATTTAAATATCGTCATTGGGAAGCATATCATCAAACTGCCTTGAGTACTATCCGCCTAGAAATTGATACAGAAATACATCCTTAAGTATTGGATATTTTCTCAAATTCAAAGGAACTATGAGATTCATTGCAGCTTAAATTTAAGCAGGCTGCAGTTGTGGCAGATATACGAGATGACACTGATGTTGATCAAGAAGATGTTCCTGATACATTTCGCCATGATGATTACAAAGTTGTGGAACATGCTGCATGGACCAAACAAGAGCAGGTAGAGAATTTAGAAGATCTGAATGCTATTTTTGATGAAAATTAAATCGCAGGGATTCAGCAAGAATCACAACATACTGTACAACCATTCACAGTGTTTTGCATTCAAGATAATGTTCAGGATATTAGTCTATCTTCTATGATGCAAACTTCATTCCACATAGCAGATTATCCTTTAACAAGATGTTCTTGGAGTACTCATCATTGTATGCTGCTGTTGTACAAGATGAGCAGGGTGCTTGGTCTAATTCAGTGCTAGTAAGTGGAGGAGAGAAGAAGAGACGCAGGATATCAGCAACGACCAAAGATTATCATATTCAAAAAGGTCCAAAGTGCAAAATACAATTCTGCAGGGCCATAATTAGAAAATAAATCTACCACTACATGTTTTATATCATGTACATTATGTACAAATTTTACACATTAATTACCATGTCTAACATTCGGGACATTTGGAATGAGATTGCACGAATGGAAGAGAAGCACAGGGTAATCCTATTTGAAAGGAGCGTTGATTCCTTAATGTTTAATAGTAATTCTCTAATGAGAGAGGAGCGCAAACCACAGGGTAATCCTATTTGAAAAGAGTGCTGATTTCTATTTAGTTACAGACGTGTTTTTTTTTTTTGGTGAAGATCAATATGGTATACTTGATCTTATCATGGACACAACTGATCTACCTATAGGGAATACATGAGCAACATTTTTTAAAAATGATGAGATGCTTGCATTGCAAAATATCATTCACCTTGTCTTCAATTGAGGGACAATAGCGTGGACCTTTTGCATCCACCCAGCCTCCATATGTCGGAGTTTCTTGCAAGTTATCCCGAATAATTTGATGTGTTTCTTCAGTTGTATGCGTCAAATAACAACTCATTTGATCCCTCTCTATGTGAACTTCTGGATCAACACTGAACCACTTAACCTGGCATGCAGATATAAACATGAATGAATAAATCCTTTGCTTCAGAAGTCAGATAACACAAGCAGTAACTTAATGCAACTTACAAGCCCCTCTGAACAGCTTATTGAGATAAAAGATTATATTAAGTCAGCATTTTCCCATGATAGACTTGCTTTCACTTTTTTCTAGCCATTGAAGCACATCACGCATATTAGGAAAAAGATGGGACCTACATCACTCAGAAGTACATCACGAAAATTGCAGGGTAATTATAGTGCGGACAGCACCTTTCAGACTACAATGAATAATCTGAGATTGAGAGGGGTCTTGTACATGCACTCCTCTGTCATACAGTCTTTCATCCTGAAATTTTGTTTGTGCTAGGAGTTTTGAACAGGTTTCTGCAAAGAGTACATATTTTTGAAGACAGCCAAACATGTTCTTGCTTATCTCAAGGGCACAACTTCAGATGTGACCAAGGATGTCAGTAGTGTAGCAGCAGATCATCAAGGACTTTTTTAAATATTGATACAAAAAGAACTACTTTATGACAATAGGTGACTGATATATCACTTGGTCCAGCAAGAGACAGCCTATACTTCACTCCCTAACATGGAACCACCTTCAGCGGTGACACATGAGCTGCAAAAATCCTTCATGATCTCGGATTCTCCCCTTAGGGCTGGGTCACATGTAGACGTCAACATGGAGCCATCGATGCCAAAACAAAAAAAAAATAAAATAACGCGTCAGTTAACATGAATGAGTTCATGTCAACATGATTCCCTTCAATGGGCTCTCACCTTCGAATGGAAGAGTTCATGTTGACATGACACCATTCAAAAAATGACACATGTAAAAAAAGTTAGTGGAATTATAAATATCAATAATAAAATTGCTCTTTCCTACCCCACCATGTTGACATCAATATGTGACCCCCGCATAAATATCTACTCCATGTCAACATGGAAGGGATCATGTCAACGGCAACATGTGACCGAACCCTTACTGTGATAGTCAAAGTTGTCTTCAACTGGCAACTAATCACATTTCTGATGACCCCAACAAACACATCAAGCCTCACTATATTTAACTTCAGAGATATGTAACTAAGCCAAATACAATGACTCGGGTGATGGCACAACATCAAAGATAAACATGCAGCACAATGCATAAAACGTATGTATGAAAGATTATAATGTGGCAGTACTGCCAAAAAGTCATCTTATTTGGCACCAGCATACACCAATGCCTATGTTCATAGTTCAAATACTTCATGGAATCTAAAGATGTAACTCTGACCTCTTCGTCACCTGGTTGTCTCTCTAACTTGCTGAAATCCACAGTACGAATGTCAACTCGTGCAGGTGTCCCAGTCTTAAGTCTATCCAGCTCAAAACCAAGGCTTTGAAGATGTTCTGTCAGACCTATAGATGCAGACTCCCCTG
This sequence comes from Isoetes engelmannii, assembly GCA_011763485.2. Taxonomy (NCBI): domain Eukaryota; kingdom Viridiplantae; phylum Streptophyta; class Lycopodiopsida; order Isoetales; family Isoetaceae; genus Isoetes; species Isoetes engelmannii. The sequence goes on from JAANSK020024466.1 coordinate 24,525, forward strand.
ACCTTCCGGCTGACAAAGATGTTCGACCCACCCAAATCTTCCCATTCATGAATGTTCCAGTTGTCAGCACAACTGCTGGAGCATAGAAATTCACGCCAAAGAATGTCTTTATGCCTTCTACGTCATCATTCTTACCAATCAGTATCTCCGTTGCCATTGCCTCCCGTATATAGAGATTTTTTGTACTGAACGTATAAGAAAATAGTTGTCATTCGCAACAGCATAACACAATTGATAAACTGTTTGATAAATGATTCTTGAGGGATGTGCTTCATTGCTTATAGATCTGATAGTTACTTCCACTGACCTACCTTTCCACTACTCTCTTCATCTCAGCAGCATACTCCCTCTTATCAGTTTGTGCCCTCAAAGCCCAAACTGCAGGACCTTTGGACTTGTTTAAGACCCTCTTTTGTAGATAGCATCTGCAAATAAAGATGAGAAGAATGAGGCAAACAGGAAACTGCCTAAGTTTCTGCCAATATAGTCTTTCCTCTAGCATGATACTACACATGTGAATCTCGTTAACTTGGCATTCCTATGATCACGTCCTCAAGGCCATTGTTTTGACTAAGGCCATTGTTTTGACTGAGGCCATGCCAACAATATAAGCACAAAAATTTAAAATCATGAGGACTGTCAGACGGAATCCGCCTGCCCAAATAAGATTATGGAATGGAAGCATCCACCATCATCATTATTGCTCAAGGTTAACCTGCCAACACTTTCCTTCTGCATGATCTAATAAATTAACATGTAAAACTTAGGCATGTTTTAAGCCTATACTTCTTTTTCCTAAAAGACAATGTTACAAAGTTGAAAGCACAAAAATGAAACTGATCATGTTGAACAACAAAGTAACATCAAGGGGATGTAATTATGAATAACCATGTTTTCTGATTTGTATCACATGAGTTTGGTTGTGACCATGGATCTGCCATGTCGCTATATCTACACATTTTCCCAGTTTAATACATGATTGCATTTCCTATAATATCACAGTCCACCATCTCCACGAGAACCACGATGATCCTAAGTAATCTGAGAAGGTAAATAGAAGCGCACAGCAAAACGGACCTGTCTGCCATTTTGCCCATTTCACCACCAAGTGCGTCTACCTCATGTACTAATTGTGATTTGGCAGGACCACCAACAGCAGGATTACATGGCTGCAAGAAGATAAAACTTGTATCGTGTTAATCAAACATAATGCCTAAACAATCACAACAGCATGATAATATCATTTATCAGACAAACTCTACTTCCTTCCATGCTCCTGGATGACCTATTGCCACATCTTAGTAAGTCTGGAAATGTGGTATTGCAGAAATTGATTGGCAATATCCTTTACCAATATTACACGTAGGCTAGTTTATTCTCCAACATCATTGTATGCAATCTCAGCAATTCTTAGAACCATGATATATCCTTCTGGCAGAAATGTCAGGCCTTAAAGAAGCAAAATCAAAATGGGCAAGGCAAGCATTGAAGAAATAATGCACTTGTTTGATACATCAATAGCATCCAGTTTCTTACCTGAATATCAAAATGACCAGGATTCTACCTATTCATAAAAACGGTTAAAATAATACGGCCTTAACGAACTATAATTGTCCAGAACCTTTATTTCTCATAACTATTTGGGGTATCCTACTATATTTGTCTCTGGGGGACCGCAATGTCTCTTCGAAATAGTAAATATAGATTTCATTTTCATTGAAGTAACGATCCAGTTCTCTAAGACAATGGAACAGAGACTGGAACAGAGTACCATATATTTGATTGCACAAATGGGAGAAAGAAAGCAAGTAGATCAAACAGGAAACGATATTCAATTGCAAGAAGTGGATAATCAAGCTAGCAATACAAAGTTTAGCCTCAACTATGGACTCTGTATATGCCAGTTGACTCCAACTTTTGCATCTTCTACATATATTCAATTGTATCAGGAAACATTTACAGTAGCAGATTTTTCTACTAACAAATCCGTTTGATGCATTAGAGCTAGAAAACATTTGGAAGAAGGCCCAAAAGAGAATTATAGAGAAATATCACCTCTTAGTCCTGCATATGGGACAAAACCAATTTGTATGGACAACTTGTTCCATCTAATATTCTTAGCATATTTGAATTAGTAAAATATGTATGGATCCTACATGTTGAATAGTGAGCTTAATAAGTACGTAAATAAAGTTAAAAGCCCTGGAAAAGAATACACAAAATTAAACAAAAAGCCACGTTTAGTACAAACCCTAAACACACCAGCCCTGATCAGTTTAAACACACCTGCCATGCAATCCTATCCAAATTAAGCGTAAGAAGAAGTGTATGGGCTCCCATTCGAGCAGATGCAAGTGCCGCTTCACAGCCCGCATGCCCACCCCCAACAACAATGACATCATAATTTTCATGTGCCTGTCCTGCTGAAGCACAATTCATTCTTTAGATTGGCTATCACATAAGCATAGGAAATGAACAGACTATATCTTGCTTATGGCCTCCGTATTCACAAGAACTACAGTATATCTCAATTACTGGTTTCATGAATCTACTGGCTTCATAAAACCACCAGTTGAGAAGTACTATATACTTACTTCAACCAGAGAAACCAGAGAGCAAGTTATGTGAACCCGGTTAACGTAAATATGCATATGCATTCTGCTTTTCAATATCTCAGCCATAAAGACTGGTAACAAGCTTGAAAATGTGAAACCTCCACGAAAGAATCTACCTGAAAAGCTTGCATGTATTGACCTCCTGAATCTACTCGTGCGAAGTGCTGGAAACGAAGGAAATTTTTGGAAGGCCAATGATCTGAAGACAGATGACATGCCTGAGTTTCCGAACAAAACAGCATGGGCACCTTGGGGCAGCGGAGCCCCGAGGCTCTGCATTGAAAAATCCGTATGGTATGGATGATATTGGCAACTTTATTAGCCGTTCATCTAATCCTGAAGGCTTTTGAGGCCTAGATCCCATTAGTTTTCCGCACACGATATGCCACGTCCGCAATTACTTTCATCAATGCCATTCCATTATCCAAAAAAAATAGGAATACACCATTAAACGAGTGCCCAGCATAAACACACTTATCCCAAACAAAGGTGTGATGGTCATGTAAAAAACAAGTAAGCTAGACCTTTGGAAGCCCAAAAAGCTTGGGTCGAAGCTGGGAAGATCTTCTGTGAACCACCAAACCCATTCATGTCATTGTGGTGTAACTAAATGTGCAGTTTATATCTTTGAATTATCAGGACTCGAGAGATCTTCTGTGAACCACCAAACCCATTCACGTCATTGTGGTGTAACTAAATGTGCAGTTTATATCTTTGAATTATCAGGACTCGAGACTGCATCTTAAAGCTTTTCATTTCAATAAAATGCAAGAACGTTATTGTATAGAGCCTTCTATCACCCTGTTGGTCATAGATATGCTTCATTAATCCCAATAGCACTTTATTATCCTCCTGCTTCTGCATAGTTTCTTACCAGTTGCTTCCGTTTCTTTGAAGATCCACATGTTGAAAGAAGAAAATAACTAAGTTTTTGCCAGTGAGATATTTTAAGAGCGTATTTCAAGTCAACATACAAACAAAGAACCCAAATTATTTGTAAAGAATGTAACATACATATACAAACATGTAAACGATCATATGATAGAATAAAGAGATGTGATCTTTTAGAAATAAGGTAGGATAAAATAATGGATGTGATCCACATTGTTGAAAAATTGGGAGACATTGAGTTTAAATTCTTATGGAGGGCAAATAAAACATAGCAGCCTCGATGTTTAGGTCTAGGAAGCTATCATTGGCAGTGTCAAAACCTAATCTCTAATTTCGTGGGATTGAGAAAAGGGAACAAACTCTATTTTTCCAGATTTGAAGAGCACATAAAATCATAACTGGAGATCCATAGCTCATTCTTATGGTCACAAGATAGAAAGCAATCCACTCATCAACAATATATTGAAAGCATATCTTAGGATACAGAATTACCAGGCCAAAGATAACTGGAAATTCCATTACAGTATATCACCGATGTCACATTACAAAAGAAATTACCTCACTTTAGCCAATTGTGCAGAAAATACAATCAACCTGAATTCAATCTTCCAGATGACCAAAAGAAACATTGAACCTGGGCCTCCATAGCCTTAAACTAAGAGTAAAATCCAGCATCCTTAGTGTCTCCATTTTATGCAGTATATAGTAGGAATCTCTGGATGCGGCAAAAGATTCTGCAAATTGAAGGACAATAAATCAGCCAATAAAGAAAACTCCAATAAGGAAGATCGCAAGCTGTAAAGAACTGCAATAAAAAATTTACATGCAAAACATACGGGATAATATCAAATTCCTTAAGATGCAAATAATCTCAATAAAGAATACTCACACGCTCTCATAGTGCGCAACGTTGACGTTCTCAAAAACCAGTCAAGCTATAAAACCCCTCGACCAAAAGAAAGCTCTACTCTTATGCACTCAAGAGTTGTTTGCATACTCTCATGCATAATCTAATTAACTCCTTTAATAACTCAAGGTAGAATAAATCAAATAATCTAAGCC
>JAANSK020024467.1:0-17992 GCA_011763485.2 Isoetes engelmannii
ATACGAAAAAAGTTTAAACACATGGTAGTTTCAAATAAACATATCAATGAAAATGATATTCAGGATGATCTTGAATATATTTATCAATTTCTTCTTATGTAATCCTCCCTCCTAAACCATGGAGTATCCTCCGAGTTGTCCCTCCTCGCAAAGATGTTGTAACCTCTTCTGGCCGTCGAGTAGACAAAGTTGCCGTGACTGCTAGGCATCCCGCGCGGATGTTAGATATGGCAAAATCAAATATCTGGAGCGCTACTGCCCTTCGAACCAGTATCACATGATCAATGTTATCCGCTAGCCTGGTATGTTTACCATAACCTGTAAGCGCAATCAACAGATATATTGCCTCTGCTTCCCTCGGGCTGAAAGTCTTGTGGAAGACTACAATCCTGTCGGTAAGCAAAGGTAAATAATACCTGAGTGAGCCTAGATGTGTCGTCACGATGTCTGGAGGAGTAATCGTCCACTGACACTGCCCACAAGTCTTCGTAATTTGCTTCTAGTGACCTGTAAGTATCCACCTGGGTGCATCCACGTCCTCGCCTCTCTTGCCGAGGTGCAGAGCTGCGAGGTTGAAGGATAGAAGTTGTCTTGTAACTGATGCCAAGACGCTCCTGGATGCCATAGAACTGTTCATCAGAAGGCTCTTCATGCTGCTGCATCTACTCTCTGTTCCTAAGGTGGGCTTGTTCCCCTGTATGTATCTGTTTCTTCCATCTCTGTTGGGAAATCTGGAGTCTCATGGTCAATGAATTCATCAACTCTCTCGTTCTTCTTGAGCAAAGCTAACAATTCATCTGGCCGATACTCATGTGCTTGGCAATGTGGCAAGTGCTTGATGTCGTTCAGAAACAAATATTCTTCCTGGAAAGCCAGAAAGTTAGAGCAATTCATAGGTGAATAGGTTAGATTTGGAAGCAGAAGCGTGGCTTGATGAGATGAAAGATATGGAAATGCTTATAACATGAAGGAAAAGGACCGAGGTAGGGTGGCAACCACCAATATCAAGGGAGCGGCCGCATTTGGTGGAAGGGTTACGCTAAGAGCAAAGGGCTAAGCAAGGACGCGTGCAACTTTAAGAAAATTGCTAAAGCATATAAGAGGCACTACATCCCAAGAGAGCACAAGACCCACATGATGCAGTTTTGCTACAGGTTGCAACAAGGGAATAAGGCAGTGCAGAAATATACAGAAGAATTCATGCGCCTACGCTTATATGTTCCCAAGCTTAGTGAGAGGGATGTCGTAGACAGGTATATTGAAGGGTTGAATGAGGAAATTCGACGTCTGATAAGAGCAATCACAGTATCAGAGGCCAAGGCAAAGGTCGTGAGCTTGCAGGGTAATGGACCACAGGAGCACTTTCAGAAGCACAGTTATTATGAAAAGGGAAAGTCTTCCGGTGGATATAGCCGGAGGCCAGGTAGCCCAGCACCTGCTAGGACTCCTTATACTCCTCCCTACCCTAGGCAGGAAAGGAAGCAGATCACATTTAAGGATAGGCCTCAGCAGCAGCCCCAAAAGCAGGGAGGACAGCAGGGTGGAAATTGCTCCAAGACGGTAAAGCAATTTTTATCAGCAATCCCTAAGGAGAAGAGGCAGGAATGTATTGACAAGCAGCTATGTTCTAGGTGTTTCCAGCCAGGGCACAAGACCCATACTTGTCCTTATGTGATGAATGCTGCCCTCATCGAGCTCGGAGGATGGGAAACCCCTCCCAAGGGTGATGACGACGAGGCACAAGACTATATCCAAGGCGAGTGTCATGTTTTAGCTGCAATAGATACTGGTAATGCAGAGAGCCAGTATGGCATTTTAACAGTTGGAAAAATTAAGGTTAAGTCATTTGTAGTTCTCATTGCCACGGGGGCATCCCATACTTTTGCATCGCCTCGAACGGTAGAGTTGTTGAAACTCCAGACCCTTCGGTCTAATCCAAGGCCAGTTGTGTTAGCCAATGGAGCAGTTAGATATACAGAGAGGAAGAGAGTCAATTTCAACATCTAATTGCCAGGAGTTGATCTGGATATGGGTGCAGAGGTCATGGATATGGGGAAGTATGATTTGATTGTCAGAATGGAGTACCTTATCCCGGCAAAGGCCTTGATTGATTGTGCAGTGAGAAAGGTCACTTTCACGACACCAAATGGGAAGCTAATCGAGATAGCAGGTAAAGAGGTTACCCCAATTATGCAATGCATGTCTATTGAGAAATTGCTAAAGTGCATTAAGAAGGAACATGTAGCCTATGTGTTCAAGCTCGAAGCAATGGATGAGCCCGACATGGAAGAGAAGAAGGATGTTTCCTTGGCTGACTTGCCTAAGTCAATGGCTAAATTGATCAAGTAGTTCGACGATATCTTTCCAGATGAGATAAATAAGCTTCCACCCTACAGGGGAGTAGAGTGCGAGATAGCACTCGAGCCAGGGACGAAGCCTACCAGTAAGGCACCATACAGGATGACCGGTGAAGAATTATCAGAGCTCAAGAAGCAGTTCAAGGAGCTTTTAGACTTGGATTTCATAAGGCCTAGTGTGTCTCCATTTGGAGCACCTATTCTATTTGTTAAGAAGAAGGATGGTAGCATGAGGATGTGTATTGACTATCGTCAACTCAATAAGCACACCATCAAAAACAAATATGCCTTACCTAGAGCAGACGATATGATGGATCAGCTTCAGGGTGCCAAGGTTTCTCCAAGATTGATCTAAGGTCAGGTTATCACCAGATAAGGATCAAGGAAGAAGATGCTCGTAAGACAGCATTCAGGACGAGATACGGGCACTATGAGTTCACCATCGTGCCTTTTGGCCTATCGAATGCTGCTGCGACATTTATGAGGCTCATGAATGATATATTCCGTGAGTTTCTAGATGAGTTCGTCATTATTTTCTTTGACGATATCTTAATTTATAGCAGGACATTGGAGGAGCACGTGGACCGTTTGAGATAGGCTTTGTGGAAGCTGAGACGCCATCAGCTGTATGCAAAGCTAAGCAAGTGCCATTTTGCTACATCAAAGGTGAAGTATCTAGGGCATGTCATTTCAGCGGAGGGTATTGCAACCGATCCAGCCAAGATTGAAGCAGTCATTGATTGGCCTCCTCCGAAGAACGTGCATGAGATCTGAAGTTTCTTAGGGCTAACAGGGTATTACAGGAAGTTCGTGAAGAACTTTGCTAAGGTTGCTACCCCATTAACTGATCTCACCAGAGCAGGTAAAGTGAAGGATTGGGCCAAGCATTGGCAAGAGACGGCACAGAAAAGCTTTGATAAGCTTAAGGAAGCCTTGACAACGGCTCCAGTGTTGACTTCGTAGGATCCTCAGAAGGATAAATTGGTTGCAACCGATTGGAGTAGGACCACGACGGGAGCAGTTCTAATGCAAGAGGACTCGAGGCGGATGAATGACGCTGAGACGTGCTACCCGATGCAGGATCAGGAGATCCTAGCTGTTGTAAGGGCTCTTAAGGTCTGGAGACATTATCTGTTGGGAAGGAGATTCCAGCTAGATACGGATCACCAGAGTCTCCAATACATTAATGCAACCACATATGAGGCAGAGGAGATGGATGGAATTCCTGGAGGAGTATGATTTTGAAATCATTTACAAACCAGGAAAGCTTAATGCGGTTGCAGATGCACTTTCCAGGCAGCCGCTTGTGACGAGAGTCCATTGTAATGCCATATCAACACTCACTAGTGAGTTTGGCAACAAGGTTGAGGAAATCTTGTCCACAGATAAGGAGTTTCAAGAAGCATGGGCTAGCCTTTCGAAGGAGGCAAGAACCGAGAAGGAGAGAGAAACCTTCAGAAATTTTAGAAAGGAAGGTAAACTCTTGTACCATAAGAATAAGTTGTGTGTTTCAGAATCTTCAGGAATGAGGAGACTCATACTTCATGATACACACAATGGCCCAATTGCTGGCCATGCAGGGTTCATGAAAATTTACTTTAAGATAAGAAGTAGTTACTATTGGCCGGGCATGAAGAAGCAGATTGCAAGATATATTAGGGAATGCCAGATATGCCAGCAGACGAAGGCCGAGCAACTTCGAATTCTGGGAGAGCTTCAGCTTTTGCCAGTGCCGAATGCGAAGTGGGAAGTGGTAAGCATGGATTTTAAAACAGATTTGCCAAGGACCCAAAGAGGGCATGATGCTCTGATGATGGTGGTGGATAAATTGTCGAAGATGGCTCATTTTGTGCAGGACGACAGATACAGCTTTGGATACAGCAGTGCATTTTGCAAAGGAGAACTTTAGGCTCCGTGGAATGCCAAGGGAGATCATCTTCGACAGAGATCCAAAGTTTATAAGTCCTTTTTGGCGGGATTTATTTACTATCATAGGCACTAAGTTATCCATGAGTTTAGCATATCGTCCTCAGACGGAATGCACCAACTGCATCTTCGAAAATATGCTCAGGACATATGTCTGGAATAGGCAATCCAAATGGGAGGACTTTATTCACTTGGTTTATTCACTTTATAATGGGAGTTTGCTTATAATAGCACCAAGCAGGAATCATTGCAGATGTTCCCCTTTGTGATTAATTATGGATATTAGTGCCTAACCCCAGACACTTGGCACAATCCCATGTCCAAGGTAGAAGTGTCGCAGAAGATGTTAGTAGACATGCAGGAGCTAGTTGATGAAGTGAGAGGCTATCTTTTGGCCGCTCGAAGTCGTCAGAAGGTGCTTGCTGACAAACATAGGTCGGTAAGAGAGTTCCAACCCGGCGACAACGTGTGGTTGAAGATCAAGCTGAAGCAAGCCAAGCTTCGCATCGGCACGTGCAAGAAGCTTGCTCTTAGATGGGCTAGTCCCTTCTTGATAATCAAGAGAGTAGGAGAGCAAGCCTACAAACTTGATTTGCCAGCTCGTCTGAAGATTCATAACGTTTTCGATGTAAGTTTGCTTAAGAGACATACACCAAATCTTGATGAGATTTGGATACTCCAACTTTATTGGAGTTAACTGAGGAAGAATTAGAGATTGTTCCAGAAGTTCTTCTTTGGAGAGAATTTAAGAAGACCAGGAGATCGAGTTTCACGCAATACCTAGTCAAGTGGACGCATTTGCCCGTGGAAGACGCTACGTGGGTGCTACAATCAGATCTTGAGAAACAATACCCACAATTTTGAGAACAATGCCAGGGGCGACTCGTCACCAAAGTAGTCGACCCCGACACTATAGGTGAGTTGAGGGTAAGCGCATGCATTTGGCAGAAGTGCATGCATAGCCTTAGCTTAGCCTAGAATGATCCCTGAGTTTTAATATGGGATCAGTGGCGATGATGAGATTATGGGCACATGTTCTTTAGCCATTTTAGACAAGGACGAGTGCATGCATTCAGCATGGAATGTCTGCATCCGTCTTTGCAATGCTGTAGGCTAGAATGATCCATGAGTTTAGGATGGAGGTGATGATAAGATCATGGGCACATGTTCTCGAGCCATTTTAGGCAAGGATGAGTCACGAGTGCATGCATGCGTTCAGCATGGAATGTCTGCATCCGTCTTTGCAATGCAAGTAGGTTAAATATCTGCTTCCGATGATGAAATGAGGAAGCAAACGCATTGAGAGAAAAGAGGTCATATAGTGATAGGAAACACCTCTCGTCTCCCGTCCCAGGCCATGATGGGGGTGGAACCTAATATGCCTACGGGACACGACAAGTGAGTCATTAGTAGCATGTAGGCATGTTAAGCGATGTCTCCACGGTCATGACAGAAGAATCATCCTCTTCCTATCCGGGAGATTAGCCTGCATTCATATAGGTTAAATGGGTGGTTCCCTACAAACAACTTTAATTTATTTATTATATGGCTAACAAAGTGTGACTTGCAGGCCAGCAATCTTGAAGAGAAGGTGGGGAGTCACACGAGAAGAATTGTGGAAAATAATGTTGTATTTAAAGCCACAATGTCTTAGTTAGCCATGAAACTTTGTGATCGATAATGTTTTGATAAACTATGTTATTTGGGTAACTATGTTATTGTCAATTATGTTATGATAAGGTTTTGCCTTGAAACCTTATTTGATGTTATTGTATTCGGATTATGATCTTTTAAGGTCAAATACATACTAATTGACCTTAATAATGTCTTAAGTGTATATGCATGTTGTGATGTTGTAAGTTATGCAGGATTCAAGACGAACACATGATGCTGAGGACATCATCAATTCAAGAGGGGGGTTTGGGGGGGGGGGGAGAGAATGTGACATCCCATAATAATATACGATATAAATACGTATATTATACTGGCCACGTCACTGGTACATGCCGTACATACGGCATGTACCTCGTATCCTTGTAGACGAGATAGAATACCCCATGAGGCAGCATGCCCATTGAACCATTATATTGTGCATTGACCATGCCAATATATTAACATTAGACCTTTAGCATGCAAATATAATATATTGACATTAGCATTTAATGCCAACATACTATATTGGGACCATTAACATTAAAGTATGCCATGTGGCATCATCCTATGGCTTTAGATCATTGAACCCTAAAGCCAAACTCTAGAATGTCTATTTAAGGCATTAAACCCTAAACCTTTCCCATTTGGTAGGAAGGGGGCGCATTGGGAAGCGTGCAGTAGCCAAGGAACGTGTTGGGGAGCGTGCAGCAGTAGCCAGAGATGTTCTTGGGGAGCGTGCAGCAGCCAAAGGTTCTTGGAAGGTGTGCCCAAGTCGAGTTGCAGCAGCCAAGCTCTTGGAAGAGGTGCCCAATTCGACCTTGCAGCAGATCCGAGTTCTTGGAGAGCAGCCAAAGCATTGCAGCAGCCCACTTTGAGTTCTTGAGAAGCATGCCAGCGGCCTATAGGTCCTTGGAAGGTGTGCCCAAGTCGAGTTGCAGCAGCCAAGCTCTTGGAAGAGGTGCCCAATTCGACCTTGCAGCAGATCCGAGTTCTTGGAGAGCAGCCAAAGCATTGCAGCAGCCCACTTTGAGTTCTTGGGAAGCAGATCCGAGTTCTTGGAGAGCAGCCAAAGCATTGCAGCAGCCCACTTTGAGTTCTTGGAAAGCGTGCCAGCGGCCTATAGCAGTTATGATGATGATGATGATGATCGTTTTTAATGTCATGCCACTAAGCAGCATCCCGCAGGACATATGATGGCTTGACAGCGTCAAGGCACAGCCCCAATTAGAGGCAATGGTCTTCTAGGACAATTCATTGTTCCTAGTAAGATTCGAACTAACGACCTCAGGTTGACGGGCTTATGGACTAACCATAAAGACACCGACATGCCTCGCAACCAAGGATCCGGTAGGTCCAATTTGAATGTTAGGAATTCCTTTGTAGCATTCATTAGCTATTCATTAGTTATGGAGGGATTAAGAGGACCCATGCCTAGTAGCCATGGATCCGGTAGGTCCAATTTGAATTTTAGGAATTCCTTTGTAGCATTCATTAGCTATTGCCTTAGCTTCAAACTAACTAATGAATGTTGATCTTATGTATGACTATCTCTTTGATGTATATATTTCAATTCTGTTATGTTATATCATATTTGTTCTATTGCATTGTTTATGGTTGTTTATGATGATTTGCTGCCTCTTGTGTATTGGGAAGGGGGTAGAGACCCTAACCTTATTTCTGTAGCATGATCATAGGATTAGCCCCAATTAATTCCAATTAATTGCGGCATGTGCATAAAGAGCCCACATGTGCAGGATTCTTAGGGGTCAGACTGGCTTATAAGGGTAGCTATGTCCCATAGCAGTTGACTCCTCCTGGTGTGTAAGGCCTACCGGGGAGACACTGCAGACTAGGCCTAATACTCGTGTGAACTGAGTGTGCCCCTGAGTATGGGTTCGACACCCATTAGGATAAGCAGCAATGGTTCAGTTGGATGAAGTTTCTCTGGGGATGGTGGTAGCCTCCTTCAATTGGGTTAAGTCGAGTACGGACAGTTGAGGTCCTCTAGTCTGCCTGTTATGGCATAGATTACCTGGAGGGGGAGTGATCCCCTTACCGGGGGAGATGCAACCCAGGAGTAGCCCCTGTGGCTATGCACCCGGTAGACTACGGTCAAACCTCGACGTTCATCAGCCTATCTGCAAAGTATGCACAAGAGGGACGGATGGAGTGGACAACCCGATGGCCATGTTCTTTGCCAGCCAACTCCCTTGTCATTATTTTGTCTGCACTGATCTCTGTAGTCCCAAGCCACAATTATACCATGAGTCTGAGGCTTGGGTAGGATTTCCATTCTGTTATGATGTATGTTATTGCAAGTACTATGGTGATTCTCGTGGTGGAACTGTTATTAGTTATGGTTCATTGTCATGTGTTTCTCACTTCCGCATTGCTAGGTGGATCCCGAGGGAGATGGGATTGAATGGCACGTCCAGTCATCCCACATAGATCCTTGCTCACCATCAAGGATTCTGTGTCAGATGGACGACCCCGTGTTGGCATGGTGGCTAGCAAGGGGGAATGATCCAGTTCATATACGGTGGGAGCATCGTATACGAGTTGGGTACGTCATACATATGGAGTGGCAGACTGTCTGCAAACCCATTACCCCGACACCATGCAGAGGCTTATTCCAGATGCTTGAGCATGACCTGGAGGGCATATTGTAGGTCTCCATGTTGCAGCAGCGGACAACCCAGTTGACTTAAATGGTCATGACGACTGTCAACAGGTGCTTTGAGAGAGGGCGCTCGAGAAGGCCCCCAGGAGTTTTTACTTTTCCCCGCAACCAGTGGTTTGATGATGAATATAGAGAATCAAAATGGTGGCTTTGACGGGTCACTGATCCCACCCTGCGCCCGCAAGCCATCAGCCACTATGGTGCCTTCCTCAATGACAAGAAAGCCAGATACCTCGAGAACACCAGCATCAGATGTACTATCTTCTAGAGCGTCATCCCAGGACATTTTGGACTTTCGAGCAATGGGTGCAATACTGGCAACAGTTTTATGACCCACTGAGGGGTTGGGTAGCAGTACCCCCACAGATAGACCTCGCCCTAGTCATAAATGAGGGAGATGTTGTAATGGGCCTACATCGCCTCGCTAAATAGAAGGCAATTGATTTGAATGGCATGTAGGCCAAACTTGTCAAATGGACTGGGGCTCCGGTGGTACCTGTGATGATGGCCTTATTCAATAGAGCACATCAAGAAGGCTTCCCCTCGCAGTGGACCACTAGCCGAGTTGTCCCCATATACAATGCAGGTGACCTTCACTGCTCAGCCAAGGATCGTACCATCATGGTCAGCTCCCTTTCGGCAAAATTATTGGCCGACATTCTTGAGCAATGACTGGCAATATGGACAGAGGATGCAGAGGTACGTGCACTCACACAGGCCCACGATCGACCATATTTTCCTCTGAAAACCTTGATTGAGGATAGCAGGAAGCACCGACAAGATATGTATTGTTGCTTTGTAGATTTCGCAAAGGCTTTTGACACTTTGCCTAGGGACAAGTTGTGGGATAGACTGCGGCAGCTGGGGATCCCAGTTGATTTGCAAAATGCCATACACAGTTTGTATGAGGCATGCTCAGCATGTCTGACATCATCAGGATAGTCGGTAAGCAGTAATTGTGGAGGGCGCCAGAGCTGTCCCCCCCCCCCTCCTCCCCCCCAATGCTCTTTGGCCTGTACATTGATCAGTTGGAAGCTTGGCTTGCTAAACATGGCAAGGAGGGTGCACAACTCATGCCCCACATAGTTCGGAAGCTCATATATGTTGACGATGTTGACCTCCTTGCCTACACCCCAGAAGACATGCAAAGTCACCTGAATGCATTGGACACATTTTTACAATTAACTAGCATACGGGTTAACTTGGCCAAAACTAGAGTGCTGCTAGTTTCATCCTCCTGTCAGCCAAGTGCTCCCTCCTTCATCTATCGGGGACAGAATGTGGAAGTGGCTTTGTCCTAGAAGTATTGGAAATTGAGTTTTCTACGACCACACATTGGGATGCCTCGATCAGGTTACGTGTCACAGCTGGCTGGAAAGCATTGTATGTCATGCAGAACAACCGCCACAAGGTAGAGCTATATGCTTGGAGTCACCAGGCACATCTGGCTAGGGCCTTGATTGAGCTTTTTTTCCTATATGGGGTAAGGGTGTGGGGTCCGGTCATATCCCTCTCCGCCTGGCTGGACTGACCTGGAACGTGTACAGAAGGCCTTCTTGGCCCGAACACGTGGGGTTTAATCAATAGTTCCATACCAGATCTTGCTGCATGAGACAGGTTTCTTTCCCTTATAGAGGGTTGCGCTTGACCGTCATATCATTTAGTTTCAGAAAATGGTTCGTATGGGTGATGCCCGTTTGGCCAATCTCGCTTTGGTTGTGGCAATGGCCCCACAACATCTCAAAGCATGTTGAAAGGACAACCCGGGGGGTGCAGCTAATGTAAAGTCTATATGGCATGTGCGTGCATAGGGTCAAGAGAAATTATCCCTTATATGAAATTTTTCAAAAAAAATATCCCTCATATTTCATATACCCCTACTATATTTCCTTCATATCGATACGGAAATCAAACAAAAAAATACCCCCTCCCATATTATACGTACGGTTTTGGCTCCAAAAAAACCCCCTCCCGTACACTCACATGTTTTCTACGGTTTCTTCTAACTGCACCCCCCGGGAAGGACAAGCAAGCTCAGTGGTTCTCCCGATGGAGTGTGCAGGCGCACATGTGCATGGGGGTTCGAACGGAGAAAGATCATGATCAGTTGAGGCGGTGCCTTAATGCTTGCTTCCTTAGCAAACTCTGGAATGCAGATGCTCTGACACATGTCAAGCTGGCACATTATTGGCAACAGCTCAATCCTAGGCTCACACGAGACCCAGAGCGGTAATTGCCTACTTCTTTTTCCATGACGAATCACAGACTTATAGCTTCCATTCGCATGGGTGCACATCACCTCCGCATTGAGACTGACAGATGGACTCGTGAGGCATGCAAGGATAGGATTTGTCAATGCTGCCAACATGGGGCCATTGAGGACGAATGCCACACACTCCAGACCTGCCCAGCATTCGATCACATCCAGACACGGTATGCTCATATAGTTCTTCCTGGGAAGCCATTGCATGTATTCTTGAACACGGCCTCCGTGGACTTGCTAGCATCATGTCTTCAAGAGATCATGGATGCACGAACTCTGCTGTGTCCTCCCTTATAGCATTTGAATTATGCTTTGCTATGTACATACTGCCAAGGTTTTTCCCTCGAAAAACCTTTGGGCCGGGGTTTTTAATCCTGACAGTGATATGCTTGCCACTCTCCTTATTTAGGTTCCGTAGACCAACTGGTCTCCATGGATGATAAAGACTCTATTCTGTTCTGTTCTGTTCTGTTCTGTTCTGTTCTGTTCTGTTCTGTTCTGTTACGTTCTGTTCTATTCTGCAATAGTTTGTTGCAGAGAATGGCATAGCTAATGGAGAACCTCTTAAAAGTAGGCTTGTAAATAGTCATAGAGCAATAGAGATGTATTTCACGGCACAGACCATACCGTAAGATAATGGCCCATTTAGCATTATGAAGTGGTTCAATCAAGCATCCTCCACTCTAGAATACATGTCTATCAAATATTTTCCGCACAAACGGCCTAATAGAAGAAAGCATTATGCAGCAGTCTACATCTATACCACTGCAATTGTGTAAGACCATGTTCATTTCCAAGCCCCCAACCAACAGTGCAATGTGGGAAAAAAAGAGGATATTGTGGCGGTTCATACATAGAATCAAGGATGTTGATGAACGTTGGTTCCCCTTCGTTACAAACCCAAAAACCAACGATTCGAGGTGCAATGTCGACTATGATATTGGCATCCGCGATGGCTGCTGCCAATAGCTCCTTAATTGTAATATAGGAAGATATTCAATGCATGGTTCCCATGGTTCGAAGGTTTTGAATAAATGGGTTCACTTGGACAAGAATTTAACTGACAATAGCAACCCATTGAAATGAAACTTTTTGTTCTCGAGCTTGTTGTGTCGTACAGATTCATCACAAGCATTTACATTGCATTCTACTCATTGCATTTTTTTATTACATAGATTGCATTCTAGTCAGGGCATTTGTTATTACATTGCTAGCATGTTTTACATCATCCATATGCAAAACAATGATTTTTTACTAGGAAAATTGCTTACATAAGCTCACATTTGTTGCATGAATTGTTAAAGTTCGACATCAATGCAATTACTTTCTTTGGAGCTTGCAGTCACTAACTTCAGAGGAATGCCAAGCCATATTTATAGCTGCAAAAAATGCCAGCATGGTATCTCTTATTACCACTTAGCAAAATGACATTTTGCAGCATGCACATTCAACAAAGTAAACTGCGGGAAAGGAAAGATCAAAACATGGACTGAATGATTCTTTGTGATATAAGCTCTTGCACATGAAGCTCTTTTTATTTTTTGTGTGGAACTGTGCCAAGCTCTTGCGCAGAAGCACTTTGGATTTCAACTGATGACATTATGTCAAATTGAAGTTCCGCTAGATATTCACGTGCTATTCCTATTGCAAGCATATACGTTGGCAAAAATGGTTTCAAGGTTATGATGGGTTCAAGTCCCATGCTATAATAAATGTTATTGTTCGAACGTGGTTTAGATGATGAGACATAAGCAGGTTCTATATTGTTTAGAATATACAATTAAAGGTGCCACCCCTTACCTTGAGGATTTGCTAAGGAATTAAGAGTGCTTTAGCATTGCAACCATTATATATGTTTCAACGCTTATATATTTTGGCCTTTCCCTTTTTCGTTTTTTACCTCTAATATGTACAACACTGCCATGACATTCTACACCATTCCCAAGACCCCAAGGGTCCAAGCTTTTTTTTTTAGTTAACACAAACCATTACAACCAATACTTAAATTAAATTCCCCCTAAAACCCCCTTTGGTTTGGGTACATATTCACACGAGGGGTGATGTAGGGTAGCAAGAGCCCTTTTTATATAGTAGAATCAACACCATTTACTATATTTCCTCAAACCTTATAGTATTCTGCAAGTCTCACTATACAGTATCAAAAAACTTGTACGAGCATACCCCACAAACGAGGATCGCTATCTACGGTCCAAACCAAAGCATAACTCGTGAATATGCCCATCTAACAACCCCCTTTTCCCAGAGTCACCCCTAGTGTGAATATGCACTCAAGTCCAATTAATAAAGTGAGGTGTTCCTACAATAGGATCAAATTCAAATAAGCTAGTACGCAAATATCCAACTTATCACAATCAATATTAAGCACATGTTTGATAAAGACGTGACAGAAGGAACAAAAGAGGTCCATACAACTTGATACTCTTTGGCAAATGTAATAGTTCTTATACTTGTATTATGATTGAAAGATTATCACATTTGTAAGCCCCCTCTGACTAGGCTCCTTGCTTTAAAGGGTTTGTTTTTTCCTTGAACAGCTTGGATAGGTAAACCTATCTGTTTAAGTGCATTAGAGTCGTTTTATCTACTCAATTATTCTGCAATAATTTGTGCAGAAAATGGCATAGCTAATGGAGAAGCTTTTAAAAGTAGGGTTGTAAATAGTTGTAGAGATGTGTTTCAGAGCATAGACAATACTGTAAGATAAATGCCCATTCCAGCCCATAGAATAGGTGTTTCAAAGTGTTGAACCTGTTCATCGAATAATTACGAAGCTAAGAACTCCATAGTGTTCAATGTTTATGAAAGCAAGGGTCTTGATGATGAGGTTTCTTCAAGCCTTTGAAAATTTCTAATGAATGGAACAAAAAGAGGAAGTCCACTTCAAAGATAGGGACATCTAATCACTATTTGGAGATTGGAAATTTATACCGGTGCTTTCAAGTATTGCTTAAATGGATGCTGGTTGCTGAAGGAAACTCTTTGCATGTTTGAAATCCTCCTTATACAATGTGGAAAGATAATGAGTGGGTGAAAGGACAATGTATGGATAGAAAGAGTAGTTAGTTAAGGAACGTAATGACTAAGGACGATATGAGAGGCAAAAGAAAGATGCCATGGAACCTGGTTATATTACTTTACTATATAGAAATGCTATTGAGGATGTTCTCCATTCATTGGCTTTTTGTTGCGAAAAGAATAATTTCAATGATACAGATAGTATGTTTGCAATGATATCTTTTAGGATATATGCAGGCTCCACTTAACACACTGAAAGTAAGCTTGCAAATAAAAGACTCATTTGCTCAGTATGTATACATTACTCTTTAACCCATGAAAATGACAACATCCTTAAGATCAGGATGCATATTTGAGGCTAGATATACTAATCATAATCACGTAACCGACACTTTTACTTCTTCTTGATAAAGACACAAAGCTGTAGTTCTTTGTTTTTTCCAAGAAATAATGTCCATTAAGGGATTGTCAAAGTAAAATGGTGCCCTCTAACTGCTAGGATTAGCAACGACTGGATTCTACAAAGGATCAGATGTTTGCAAAACCCAGTAAAGAAAAATCCAAATGACGAGATTTATGACAAAGCATCGAGGCACAAAACATCATCCAGGTTGTGAAAACTGTGAGAAGGGATGTGCATGAATTGAAACCAGTCGTCCTGGAGAAACAAATCATGAAGCCAGCTGAAAGAGGGGCTGTTGGGGGCTTCAGCTTTATCCATATTCATAGATCTGTGCTGCTCATTGGATTGGCAAATCGGATAGATGGGCAAATCTCCTCCCTGTTCTTACCTTGTTGCGCTGTCATCTTGCCATTGCCAAGAGCTTAGCATCCGGTCTGCCTCACTCCAAGTTTTAAGCCCTCTAACTTAATTAGCACATGGCCTTTAACTATTGGTCCTGCGTCCACATCAAGTGCATTCAATTTTTTTTCCATTTGAATCCAAGTTGCAAATATGCAACTCATTTGGTCTGGTTCAGTCTAAGTTGGAGGACCAGTTGCAAATATGCAACTCACTTGGTCTGGTTCAGTCCATTATTCATTTTGTGGACAAATCACTTCCCACTGTAGATATTCGGGTGTCCATTTTCCACATGCATGTGGTAGTGCATCCACATCAAGTGCATTCAGTTTTCCTTGTGATTTTCTCTTTTTAATGCTACTAGCCATGCAACTAGCTAATGCTTGCATGAGGAGAATGGAACTTCTAATGCTACTAGCCATTCAACTTGCCAATACTTTGCATAAGCATGAAAAGGATGGAAGCATGTTGCAATGCAACTTGCTATAGGGGGAATGTGTGTGGTACAAAACCAATATGCTATCTGAGACATCACACCAAATACATATAATATGCTAGATGAGACAAGGCAGCACATGCAAGCACGCTGGGACACCCTGTCCACTGTCTCCAATGGCACAGACGAGGGATTGTGTGAGAGGTGAGACTGCTGCCACCCAGAGGATCATCCAGACAACCATCGCATAGAGCCAGTCACAGCTCCAGGCCCTTCAGAACAAGGTAAAAGCACTGAAGACAAACTCGACCCAACTGAGCGTTACAGTTAACTCCCGGCTATAACAACTGGAACATAGCTCCATGGCTTGGGACTTGGATCTACAAAGTCTGCGGGCAGTTGCCGCCCAGCACGATACGGGCCTCCACGATGAGGCTCACACGCAGCTGCAGCAGTGCGTGCAGGAGTTGGCAAGAAAAAGCTATTTCGACAAGAACTGAGCTCCCAACTTTAGAAAGCGAGAGCCACTTCCATCACCAGTCTAGACAAATGGCAGCTTCTTCATCTCGATGGCCTGTACAACTATATCCTCCCAATGGAACACAGCCATGCCCCACAGCGGCAGGCACCACCCATTGAGACAATCAATTATTGCTCCAAAGGACTAGTGAATATCAAGAGCTCAACCAAAAGATGCCGCAATGTGGTGCTGCGTGGACTCCAGGATCAGGTCCTTTCCCCCATGACACTACAGATACTTGTGTGCATCATTCGGGCAAGCTAACTTGGTGCCCAATGCCTCGACCGCCCATGCATTTTTACGTTCACAGATCCAATTGCTCCTACTGCTTCAACTACTCCTGCTCATGCACCACACACTACCTCCCCTAGGGCCACCGCCACTCATGCTCCTCTTGCACCTGCATCAGGCTCTGACAAATAGGAAATGTGCCTCCGGATGGTGTCTTAGAACTGTCGAGGCTTCCCTTGGCAGAAAGGAGAAAGTCTCAACTCCATTAGCAGATAATGGATCTGATTTTTCTGATGGAAACATGGGAATATGCAGGGCACAGGATGCTAGACCTCCCAGATTACTTACATTGCCCAGTTTTTGATGAGTGCACAGGTAATCGTGGACATGAGAGGGTCGCTTGCTACTATCATGCAATTTTGGTACAGTCCATCTTCCTACACAAAACGGACATGCATAATTGCTACTTCTGGGTACGAGTAGGGCATGGCAGTGGCCACCCCCTCTTCGTGGCGTCATGCTACTTTCCACGCGCCGAGAGTAACTTCTACTCATTCAAACATGGATAGGTTGGAGCCTTATGACGGTCTGTATCATGACATACAACAACCCAAACAATTGGGTAAGGTCTTGTTCCTTGGAGATTTTAATGCACGCACGGGGTCTAGGCATGTACTGAAATTGGAGCCCTTGGCAGAGGATGTGTTGCAGTTGAACCCCGCAGAAGTAACTTGGCCGAGGACATCAGATGACCACCATATTACACGCTATGGCAGGCAGCTGTTGTTGCTATGCAACGTCTTTGACTTGGTCGTCTACAATGGGCTGGCCCAATGGCCGTCCTCTAGGTGGTGCACATGCAGACAGAAGAACCAAGGGGACGGCTCCAGTGTTGTGGATTGCATACTGGCGGAGGAACATGATGTGCATCTGATCACTCTTTTGGCATTGGCACAAATGGTCAAGATGAGAAGGTAGACTCGGACCACCTACCCCTTTTCTTGCATATGTAGTGGCAGGCTATCTGCATCTGGATTACGACCATGTAGAGACTTATGCCCAGATGCTTGAGCATGGCCTGGAGGACATATTGTAGATCTCCACGCTGCAGCAACGGACAACCCAGTTGACTTGATAGTCATGACGGCTGCCAACAGGTGCTTTAGGAGAGGGCGCTCGAGAAGGCCCCCAGGAGCTTCCACTTTTTCCCCCAATGGTGGTTTGATGATGAATGTAGGGAATCAAATGGTGGCTTCGGCGGGTCAATGATCCCACCTTGCGTCTGCAAGCCATCAGCCACTATCGTGGCTTCCTCAACGACAAGAAAGCCAGATAACTTGCAGAACACCAGCAGCAGATGTACTATCTTCTAGAGCGTCACCCCAGGACATTTTGGACTTTGAAGCAATGGATGCAATACTGGCAGCAGTCTTATGACCCACTGAAGGGTTGGGTAGCAATACCCCCAGAGATAGACCTCGCCCTAGTCATTATCGAGGGAGATGTTGTAATGGGCGTACATCCCCTTGCTAATGGAAGGCAGCGGATTTGACTGGCATGTAGACCGAGCTTCTCAAATGGGTTGGGGCTCTGGTTGTACCTGTGCTAATGGCCTTATTCAATAGAGCACAACAAGAAGGCTTCCCCTTGCAGTGGACCACTAGCCGAGTTGTCCCCATATACATACAAGACAGATGACCCTCGCTGCTCATCCAACTATTGTACCATCATGGTCAGCTCCCTTTCAGTAAAATTATTGGCTGGCATTCTTGAGCAACGACTGGCAATATGGACACGTGCACCCACATAGGCCTACCATCGACCATATTTTCACTCTAAAAACCCTGATTGAGGATAGCAGGAAGCACCGACAAGAACTTTATTGTTGCTTTGTAGATTTCGCAAAGGCTTTTGACACAGTGCCTAGGGACAAGTTGTGGGATAGACTGCGGCAGCTGGGGACCCCAGTTGATTTGCAAAATGCCATACACAGCTTGAATGAGGCATGCTCAGCATATCTGACACCATCAGGACAGTCGGTAATTAGTAATATTGGAGAGCGCCAGGACTGCCCCCTCCCCTCCCTCC
>JAANSK020024578.1:0-17988 GCA_011763485.2 Isoetes engelmannii
AGAGGTTACGGTTCAGGGAGCGTTTGGTGAAGGTCTGCTTGTTGCTTCGATCCATTTACTTTGTTTAGTTTGTTTGTAAGGACTTCGGTCTCTGTTCTGGTTAAGGACTTCGGTCCCCCCTTATACTGTGCCATCTCATAGGCCTCTGGCCTCCGTGGACGTTAAAATATACTTCCTTCCTTCCTTCCTTCCTTCCTAAATAATTTTATTTAGATAATGTAATCTCTGTATTTCATAGTGATTTTATACCGCCTTCTAAGTATTGACTGCCTATAGATGGAGGAGTGTCTCTTTTGGCTTTCGTGCCTTGGGGCCCCGTTATATAGACAATTAATATGGAATACGTTAGCAATGATTTTGAGCTAGAAATAGTAGACAAAAAAGCTCTCTTGGGATGTTCATTTGTCTAATATTCTAAGAATAGAGTGAAGTTATTTTATTCCACTTTGCAATTTGTCAAGCATGAAGTTGAGGTCATTTAGTATTCTAAGAATAGAGTGAAGTTATTTTATTACACTTTTCATTTTGTCAAGCATGGAGTTGGGATGCGAGGAAGGCATATTGTTGAAAGGTTCTGACGATATATTGTTGAAAGATTCTTACTTCTTGGTGCATTGTTGCTGTGTCATGAATTTGAAATACCTATGGACCTCACACAACATAATTGCATGCATACTGTTTGGTGATGTGCTGCAAGTCCATTGTTTAGTCTTAGCAAGTATGTTAATCTCAAAGTGGACCACAACGGAGTGTTTCATTGCAACGTATTTCAAACTCTGATCTTAGAGGGACCATACTAAGTCGAGGCGTACTATCAACTTGTTCTTGAGATTGAGACGCTAGTGATAATGTGTTACAAATTATCAACATCTACTATAATATAGTCACAATTAGGATAGTATGTGTAGTCAACAACCGACTCAACGGGTTTCTGAAAGTGAACATGGGGCCATTTCCATGTGCTTCAGGTATATTGCATCTATATTTAAGAGGCCCACATGGAAGCGAGGCTTAACATCAATACATTTGTTGTATGATATTAATGAGGTGTTACAAGATGTCAACATCTATTCTACAGTCACAATCGCCATGCCATATGCGCATTTTCGTACCAAAGTTGGACCACAAGGAATTGTGCCATTTCAATGAGTACGTTGAATCAGCTCTACAGAACAACCATAATTGAGGCCAGGATTGCTTTCAGTACAAGGTGCAGGTGCAAGCAGAACAATCCATTGAGAAGGCTGCGTGAAACGATTGGTCCTGAGAGTTGTGGGGGTTATGGAAGGCCAGTAGGGAGGCGACAGGGAAGGAGATATGGAGCTGGCGAATTGATGAGGACATGATGGTGAGCTAAGCATAGGTTAATAGAAGGAAGGACATGTTACGGAGGTTAGGATAGTTAAATATTGTTAGATCGATGTCGGGGGAGCAGTAGGGTGTTGTGTAAAGGTTTGTATAGATAGATAGAGAGTAAAGTGTTATTGAGCTAGAAGGGTGTGTGTAGTAAATTGTTGCGTTTAACCGGGCATGAGGAGAAGGTGGTGTTATTGAACTAGAGGTGCATGTCGAATAAATTGTTACTTTTAACTGGCAGAAGGAGAGGCTGGTGTTATTGAACTAGAGGGTGTGTGTGTGTGTGTGTTTTATAGAGGACCCAGTAGATATTACGAGTGGGACGTTTGTAGTTGAAGGTGAGCAAGGAATAGAGGGAATGATTTTGTACGAGCAAAATGAACATGTTAAAATTGGGAAATAACACTGTGCAGAGGAGGGGGCCAACCAATATGGCACGAGACCTAGGTTAAGGAGCCAAAGGGGAACAAAAGGAATCTATTCATTTCATCAGCATGACTGTAGCAGGCCTCTACGCGTCCAACAATGAGGGCGCCTTGTCCACATGGCCGCCGGAAGGTCCATCGACATCCCATCCCGAGCTCCGAGGTCGAACCATGGCCGCTGGTTTTTCTTCAGGTTGGATATTCCTCTGCTTGTTTTTTTCTGCCATTTTGATCCTGCTGGATTTGTTGCAGTGCTGCCCCCCCTTTTAACAAGATCTCTCCTTTTTCTCTCTTTGCTGAATCCCCAACTTGCTTAGCTCCCCTGCTCCGGACAAGGTCCGGCCTTAAGATTCTCGCATGTTTTTCCCACTCCTTAACTGTTAGATCCTTTGTGTTCGTAGCTTTTTTACCTTAGCAATGACCCTAGCTATGGATCCTGCAGATTTTTTTCACCTCGATTTAGATGATTTTTCCCCTTCTTTGGGCATGAATTTTCATGCTAACCATTTTGAGTCTAGTGCTGTTGTTTCATGCCCTTCTTTGTTTCCCTTGCTTTACAATTCCTCTGTTTCTACACATGATGATATGCTTAGTATTGATATTAGTTCCTGTAACAGATTTAGCTCCTGTTCTGATATGTCTTTGGAAGAATTTTTATGTGAAACAGTAATAGGTGATAGGGACTTATTAGAAAAAGATGGGGTTTCTGAGATTTTAGATGAATCAAGACTTGTACAAGAGGGTTTTTCTGAGGTTTTAGATGATCTGAGACCAGCAGAAGGAGATGATTTTGCTGATCATCCTCCTTTTGAAACTTTGATTTCAGATTCCTTTGTTTCAGATGCTTCTCAGTGTTCTTTCCCATGTATGTTTGACGTTGAAGAAGTTCTAGACGCTGGAAATAATGAGATGTCTACTACAAATACATCATGCATAGAGAGATCTGCTAGTGTACTTTCTGTCAGCAGCATGCAAAGATCTGCAAGTGTAATTTCTATCAGTAGCATAGAGGAGCTTGGCCTACAGTCTGAAACTGACAGTGAAAGAGATTCACTTCAGACTTTTGTAAATGCTAATGTTTCCAACCTCCAGGTGACAAGTTTTCCCTTCCATGTTATGTCTGGCATATCAGAGCAAATCGCAACACAAAATGTGGATGGATTGGAGGGTACCTACAGACTAGATCAAACGCAGGTTTGATTTATAACATATTCTACATTATTTTGATGATCCTCTGTCAAATTTAAGGCTTACATCTTGCACTGTAATGCAGCCAAGAGAGAGCTTTCCATTCATCAAAGTAGGGCGCTATAACAACGAGGAAAGGCAGGTTAGGATTCAGAGGTACAAGCACAAGCGCAGGAAGAGGAACTTCGAGAAGAGGGTTAAGGTGAATAATTCAATTTATTTAGATTTAAAAATCCCAATGTAGGTGTAAATTTGCAATGCTGCATCCTAACTTAAAGATTTTTGTGCACAGTATTGTTGTAGGAAAGTTTTGGCAGATAGCAGGCCAAGAGTAAGAGGGAGGTTTGCGAAGTATTGAAATGATATGAAGCTATAACTTAGCTGCAGCAGACAACATCCTGTACATGTAATGAAACAACTGAAATGGCTTCAAGTTGAGAAATTCTGTGTATATTCTCGGGAAATGACTAAATAAAGATGCATGCAGTGCTCTTCTTGTATTCATTGCAGAGGTCTTGGGAGGACAAAATAATGAACCATGTGCTTAGAGCTGGTTCTGTACATATTGCCATCAAATAAAACTTCCGACTCTTGATCATCAGGACTTCTGTTTATGACGTGGCATTTAGAGTTTATCCCAAAAAGAAAAAAAGAAAAAAAAAGGTTCAACGTTTTATATAATGTTCTATGCGTATAATGAAACCTTATTTTCAGGATGGAGATCAGGGAAATCAAGGACTCTTTCAGCCATGGAAATCAGGACCCTTTTGGAGGTGTCATTCTGGAACCTGTTCACTTTTTTCTAGGTCACAAAGACTGGCGTCATTACGGGGCCTGATCGCTATTCACTTTCCTTCTATTTCACCAAAAAACAAAACGTTGTCAGATTGCTCTCTATTTTTCTTCAGGGTCGTTTTCATCGTTTTCTGTCTTGGGTCATGAAGGTTTTCCTCGAATGCTGAAATGAAAAACATAAGAAGAACGTTCCGAATTTTCTTGTGATTCTTGCCATTACTTCTATTACAAGACCCTCTGCGCTTGAAACTCGGGAATGGAATCCATTCATTCCCTGTAATATAAAAGTTGGGAAGGCGTTTCTGATTAGAGCATCTTTCTTTTTCTGGGTTTATCACAGATGCTGCGAAGAGCAGGTTTTGCCCAGTTCGTTGGATCCCATGAAGAACTTTAGAACAGATTCGATAAAGAGCTTCCGATCCGGAGTTCTTTGCAGCGTTCGACAGATCCAATGGAGATGGCTGCGAAGCGCTAATGCTCGGTAGCAGAGCTCTGGAATATAACGTAACCTAACCGTCGTATTAAACAGAATCGTCGTCCCGAGCTAAACAGAATTGTCGTCCCAAGTTTCATTCCCGCAATGTACGGATAGCCACGTGTCATAACAAAAATGCACGCTATTATAAAATACTTTTATATTGGTTTTAAGTCGTCTTTTTGGGTTGCCCCAAGGGCATACTCTAGGGGAGGATGGAAGAAATGGGGTATATTCGGAGAATATTGTTTATGTAGGGCTTCCATTGAAGTATAAGTGGGATAAACCCATAAAATTCAATTTCTATGGGTGGAGAAAAAAGAATTTGACACCCCTCCCCGCATTCTAATTTGGAACACGCAGTCTGATAAGTTAGACTAGCACTTGCATGTAAGCAAAATCATGAAGAAAGCCAGCTATGTTTCTAGACCAGCTGTGAGAAATTGAAGACACTGTGTTTTTTTTTTTCCCTTTTTTTTTTTTTTTCCTGTTGTAGGATTTTTTTCCCGTTTCAACCAACTGGTCTGGCCAGACAAAGAAACATCATTGTTTTCAGTGCATCGGTGTCATAATCCGCAACTTGACACTCTTTTTAAGTGTTTGACCGTGGGAGTTGGATTTGTAAGAAGAACCCACAATCATTTATTACCTAGCTTGCAAGCCAAGAGGTTGCTTTGGTTTAGAAAAAATCCTAAACTATGCCTCCAATGCAACAAAAATCAAGCTAGTTAACAGGATAATAATTCGATTCTTCATCTGGTAGGTCGATTCAGGGAAATTTCTAAAGATATTCCACGTTTCAATTCAAAGCAGGACTTTGTCTGCAGCTCTGTCGCTGCAGCATTTCTTTTGTTGTGGAATGTAAGCTTTCTATCTCATAATCTGCTTATTATCAGAGTTGCCAGAGTTGGGACCCGCATGTGAGTGTTATGGCTTTGGAAAGTACGAGCATTCAGCGGATTTGGCATGTGAGTGCTATGGCTTTGGAAAGTACAAGCAAATTATGCGAAGGGGGACTTCTAAGGGGCCTTTTGAGGTAATGGACCAGCGATTGGTGACTGCAGAAAAAGCATATTACCTTGTGCAGGAGTGCAATTTGAGGAAAAACTTGAAGTTGGGAAGGAGAGTGCATAGTTTTATTTGTAAAACTGGAGTTCACTTGCCATTGAGTTATACACAAAGATGCAACAGTTAGGAACACAGAATAATAAATTCCATGACTTCTGTTGTGTCCATACAAGGCTATATATATGCGTCCCAAAATTGCATCAATGGGTCCTCAAACGGGCAACACATTGATGCGTTAGCATCTTGTTGAATAGAGATGAAGAGGAGGTTAACCCTTCCTTTAAGGGATATGGGAAATAACCCTCGAGGCCGAGAGGTCGAGAGGGTTATTTCCTATGATGAGCCGAGAGGGTTATTTCCTATGATCCCAAGAAGGGAGG
This sequence comes from Isoetes engelmannii, assembly GCA_011763485.2. Classification (NCBI taxonomy): domain Eukaryota; kingdom Viridiplantae; phylum Streptophyta; class Lycopodiopsida; order Isoetales; family Isoetaceae; genus Isoetes; species Isoetes engelmannii. The sequence continues at coordinate 5,688 of JAANSK020024578.1, forward strand.
GTTGGCCTCCCTTAACCGCTACCCAAGCAAGTTCTTTCATGCCAGAGCAAAAAATTCATCTCTGAAATTTTTGTCCGTTTTGCGTAAAAAACAGAAGAAAGAGAGAATGTCATAGCTATAAGAAAGAATGCACAACATTGAAGTAGGAAAAGAACGAATGCCATAGCGTGAATCACAACGCATGTTCACCAAACCTTGTCATACTTTGCAAACACTCACCAAAGCATCAGAACAACGAACTCTTGTGAATCCATGGAGACAGAAAAATAACCCCACCTTGTAAATCCACCAGAATAATCCATCAGAGCAAAGGGCTCTTGTGAATCCATGGAGCAAGCTAAGGCCTCTTCAGAGATGTGCCTCGGCCCAAAAACATAGGTCATCCATGGGCAGCTCTTCGCTTAAAGCTAGAGATAAGCAATGCCTCTGTCGGTAGGCCTGGCTGGAGCTCAGCTATGTGGAGCTTCGCTATGGTGGATTTTGGTGGAGATCGGCTATGGCGGCAGAGCAAGCTCTGCTTTGGCGCAAGGGGATAAAGGTATATTTGGGGAGTTATTGTTGATAATCCATGAAATTCATAAAAATGGAATATTTGGGAGGTTATGGGAAAAAACCTCCTGAGATCCAATGGTAGCGAACGGTCTGATCGTTAGAATTTGTGAGGGCCAGTGGTTAAGGAAGTAGAAGTGGAGAAGGAATTGGTGGAGGAGGAGAGTTTTGGAAGTGGAGAAGGATTACGATAAGCAATTTCAAGCATAATGTATAGAGGAATGCAAAGTGGGGCTCCCTTTCCGCAGCAACGACAGAGGACCCGCAATCGGCGAAAAAGGGGGCTCCCTTTCAGGAATAGCGACAAGGGCCTCCCAACCTGCAGCACTCGGGAGTGGGTCTGCCGCTGTTGCGAAAAGGGAGCCCCCTTTTCCATCCATCTACAAAATAGAAGTTTGGAGCCCTTTTTTATAGCTTCATCACAGGCTCGTCATTTATTCTATATGGGAATAGCGGTGGGGATGCCATTCCGACACTATAAGAGGGGTCTCGCGACCGCCATTTTGGCACCACCGGAGGGGTCCGCAACCGGAAAGCAAGACCCCTCTTGTGGTGCCGGAACGGCATCCACACTGCTATTCCCTGCAAAACAGATGGGGATGCATTTTTTGTGAAGTTGTTAGCAGTATTGGTTCTTGTTTTTTTTAAAGTCGTTAGCAGCATTGGTTCTTGCACGAAGCAGAGCACCGATCTGAAACAGATTTCCTTGTTGTACCTATTTACCTCTTGGTTTATCTCTTATTTAGACTATCTTGTACCGATTTGAAGCAGAGTATCAATTTGTCTTGCACAACACCGATTTGAAGCAGATTGATTTGTCTTAAGGAGCAACGATTTGAAGAAGCTTCGAGACCAAGTATCGATTTATCTTGCAGAGAAGTGATATGAAGCAAAAACAAAGAAAATTGATTAACAGAAGGAGAAACATGCGTCTGGTTAAAAACAGAGCACCGGTCGCCCACCGGCTACGCAAAATCACCAATTCAACTTTGATTACGTGTTGAAGGGAGTGTGCACATGTCAAAACTAGAACCACCTTCCATCGAAAACGTAGACATATCCTCCGTATTGTATAGGAAAATGGAGATTGGGTCTCCATTCTCGATCTCGCATGTGGAGTCATGCGATCAGCATTAGCGGAGAGCCGGTCACCTGCAAAATCGAGAATGGAGGACCAACCTCTTCTACAAAATAGAAACAAGGGAGGCAACATATTTATTAAAAAAAAAACACTCCGCTCCCTTGCAGCTATAAAGACGCTAGAAGCTCTTACAGAGATCTGCAAAAGGAAAAAGCTCTTACAGAGATCTCTGCTGCAAGGCTCTTAAAGGAAAAAGATCTGTAAGAGCTGCAAAAGATGTTTTACCCTTGATGCCATGCAGCTACAGAGACACTTATCCTTTTTGCAGCTCCTATCTGTGATCTATTGTTGCTTCTACTTGGGATCTTGTGGACTGTTGCTACCTGCAATTTGGGATCCGCTGAAAAAATAGCGACTACGAGGAGCTCCAAGAACCCTAACCTAAAACCAAAACCCTAAAAACGAAAGAGCTCAAAGTTGTGTAGTTGGTAGATCGAGCCAACCTTACTTAGGATCGTGCTATGTGGCGGCATGAAAAATGCACACTAGGGAAAAAGGCCAGCCCTATTTCTCTTTTGTACAGTAATGAGGGGGCAAGGGTGGATTATATTGATTTTAGTTATCTGGTTTGGACACCAGAATTTGATGAGAAAAAACTATGAAAACTACGAGTATTTCTTGCATTTTTATAAAAGTCTTTTGAATGAGTGAAATGCATATCTTTTACTTCTAGTGTGGATATTTTATATGAGCTAGCTTTTCCTCAAGCCTATTTATAGCAATCGATGGAGATAGGGGATGTCCATGGATTACCTCATATTTTCATTCGGCTAAAACACAAACTCCATGAAACTCAATAGCCCATTTGAGCAAAATCTGTCCCAACATCTGGATATGAAATCATTTATTCCATTGTTGCATTTTGTACCATATTCTCCATCCGTAACGCCACCTTCAAGAATGTAATAATGAGCATTGGAATAGAATATTACTCCCTATTCAAACACCGTGACAAGTAAGTAAGTCGGTGCTTCTAAAAGTTGAGTATCATCCACCTTTTCAATCGGTTGTTTTAAATAACTTATGACATCGCTCTTGCTTTTATGAGGCATGTACTACTTGTTCTCAAGAACATCAAAAGTATGTACGTTCCCATTATATTAGGGTTGCTTTTGCTCTCGGGCGAGTTTTGTATAACAAATATATCCAGGAGAGCCACAACTATATCCAAGGTAGCCACACTAGTTTCCTTTGTAGGTGGTGCCAACAAATCAAACAAGATTTCATCTAGTCGTTTTGTGAGATTGTAAGGTACTTCATGGCAGACAAAGACAAATTTATAGCCACTCTTTCAATGTTATTGAAATCATTCTATAGTTGATAGATGTGTAGCATCTTTTGTAGGCCTAAGTTCACGATGAGGCTTATCACCACATCAATAATGTTAAGGCAATCTTCAGCTCTATAATAGAATAAAACATAATAGAGTAGTCTACTACTACATTGTGTTTAATCTGTATAGACCAAAAAAATCACTGCAATTGTACCATTCTGCCTCAGAAAATCCATTTGGTTCCCACCCCATATTATAAGCTAATGACTAAATATGCAACACAATATACAAATTCACACACATGCATACACAAAATATGATACACAATCTAATTCTTACCTTAGCTATCATGCGTGAGCTTCAAAAGGACAAGCACATGAGTAAGTTAATGAACCATTTCTTAAGAAAATTCAAGATTGTTCCGTAGCATCGCAAGCCCATACATCTCTCCTCCTACAACAAGAATGTTATTGACTTTTTGTAACGGTCCTGGCCACTTGATGGGACAGTGTACATATTTATCTAAGTATATATCTTGCTTGGCATGCATACAATATGGACCTCACATAAGGTCTAGGATTGAGGAGGAGGACGTCACCCAGGAGAGATGCCACAGGCCGGACTCAGACATCACGAGTGAGGATCTGCAACAAGCACTCGCCACAATCCACAGCGTGACCCGCGACGTGCGTGAATTGCGGGCCACGGTCACTGAACAAGGCAAGGGTCTTCATGCAGGAGCACACGGCAGGGGTCTTCATGCAGGGAATGCCGTCCGAGAACACGGCACACGGCTGCGGTCATTGGAAGAATGGAATCAGCAGCTGCGCTTTGACCCGCCCCCGGCCCAACAACTCCCGCCTGCTCCCAACCGGGAGGGCTACCAACCCACATGCCACCAACGTCGGCCCACACACATGCCCATAGCTTCACGCGCGATTAAGTCACACCCACAGCAGCGCCCCACATCACGGGCCCCGCCACAGCTAGACCGGGAGACGCAGGGGGCTTTGAGGAGCATACCCCAGGAAGACGAGGAGTCCAAGGAGCGAAGACGAAGATGGAGATGACACAATGTGGTCATACGCGGACTCTCAGAGACCACTCGGGAGGACTTGTAGGAGTGCATATCGACCGACGTCCTCAACCACATGTAGTTCTCCACCACAATGCGCATTTCCCGAGCACATCGGCATGGCCCACCTCGCCAGGACGGCCACGCTTAGTCATATACACAGTTGCAGACGCTAGGGTCTGGGACGAGATCTTGCGGCAAGGCCCGAAGCTGAAGGGTACTTCCATTTACATTAGTCGGGACCTCATCCCCGAACAGAAGACGCCCCGGAACAGAAGACGCAACGTCGGATAGAGCTCTGATGCATTAGAGATGCCGGGACAAGGAAGGAGTCAGAAGGCGTTCCTGCGCCTGCCAGAGCCGGGTCGACCAGTGACACACCCTCGGGACGGGCATCATAGCTCATTCCGGCAGCTGCAGCAGCCCACACACAAACTCCAGCACCGGCAAAATAGGGACTGTGCCTCAAGATGGTGTCCTGGAACTGTCGGGGGTTCCTCTGGCAGAAAGGCGATAGTTTGAACTCCATTGCTCAGGAAATGGACATCATCTTCCTCATGGAGACGTGGGAATACGCTGGCCGCAGGCTCCAGACCCTGCCAGGATATGCATCTGTTTTCGTCTTCAACGAATGTATAGGCAAGCGAGGGCATGTGGCGTTGCATGCTACTATCGAACCTAGTTGACGCAGGCTATTTTTCTATGCAGCACAGACCGGCACAACAGATGCTTGTGGGTGTGCATACAGTCCTGTGATGGCGATTCACCTCTCCTTGTGGCAGCCTGTTACTTCCCCCACATTGAGAGTAACTTCTATGCTACTCATCACGATGTGGACAGGATGGAGCCGTATGTCAACCATACAACGGTATCAACGAATAGGGAAGGTCATGCTTGTGGGAGACTTCAATGCCCGTACAGGGTTTGACCCACTGCAGAGGACGAGTTGCTGCTAAATCCGATGGAGATGCATCTTGCCAGAGTGTCAGAGGACACGCAGGTCACACGGTATGGGAGGCAAATGCTGTTGCTCTGCAGTATTTTTGACTTGGGAATCTGTAATGGGCTAGCACACTGGCCATCCTCCGGCCGCTACGCTTGCCGACAGGAAAACCAGGGGGGGCGGTCATAGTGTGGCCAACTATGTAGTGATGGAGGAGCGGAACCTGGATCTCCTCACGCAGCTCCGCGTGGGCACTGCCTCTAGGGATGAAGAAGTGGACTTCGACCACCGGCCCCTACTTTTCACCATCGCCTTACAGCCGACCCGCGCGAATGTATGCTCCACGCCCTCGACACCGCCGTTGCGACTGGATTACGAGCTGGTAGACAACTACGCACGGTCAGTCGAACAAAGCCTTACGGAGATATTGCGTCTCCCCACATTGCAGCAGCATACCACCCACCTTATCAAGGTGCTCACAAAGACCGTGGAGACATGCTTCGGGCGAGGACTCGGGCGCAGACAGGGCAGGACCTGCACTTTTCCCCGCAATTGCTGGTTTGATGACGAGTGCCCAGTTTCAATGCGGAGATGGTGCCCTCCCGTTCGGATGGAGGCGATGAGCCTACGCTTTTTCATGCTGCTGGGGCCCTCGCTTCAGCGTGGGATTCACTTGTTCTCGATAATGCCCGAGCTCGACATGTGCTAGGGCTTCCACGTCCCAGAGCTTGTCAAGGAAGCAGGTGTCCAGGTAGGCTGTCAGCTCATCGTGGTCCTTCTTCTTACGAACTCGTATGCACCTGTGTGCCTGGACATGCCATTGGGGCAACCACTGTGTCTGCTTGTCTTTCTAGCAGGTTTTGAGGTGCTGCGGGCCCATTGCGACCGCCGAGGCTGCTCTTTGCAGCTGATCTTCATCCATTCGGGCTACCTTTTGGAAATATAACAGGTGGCGACACATGGCCGCTCTTTGGAGGGGAAAGAAACCTGTCTCTTGGAGCAGGATCTGGTATGGCACCGCCTGCTTTACCCCGAGGGCGCGCGCCAGAAAAGCTTTTTGTACCCGTTCGAGAGCCCCCCCAGGTGGCGGCAGAAATGACCGGGCCCCAAACTTCTACTCTATAGAGGAGAACTGGCTCTACCAAAGCCCTGAAGAGGCATGCCTGGTGCTCCCAGGCATACAGCTCGGCCTGGCAAGGGAAGCACGAGAGGACATGACCTGTCAGTGCTGCTGCCATGGGGTCTTGAGGACGAGTGTCGTGCTTTGCAGACCTGCCCCTCTTACGAATGGATCAGAGCACGGTATCCGCAATTAGTGATACCCGGACAGGCACTCCATCTTCTGCTCAACACTGACGCGGTGGGAACTCTTGGGTCATATCTTCAGGAGGTTCTTGACGACCGCCATCGGATCTGTCCCACTTCCCTGTGAAGGTCTCCACTTTGATTACTCCACTAGGGGGTGCCACCCCTTTGCTTTGTATATCAGCAAGCGCATTGTCGCCACGGTTTTTCCCCAAGTAGGTTTTTTCACATGGGCCATAATACCCTTGGTGCTTGTCTTGTACAGGTCACATAGGCCAATTGGCTTCCGTGGACGATAAAAAATTTATTTTATTATATTCTATTCTTTTATTGGTCCCACTTACTAATTTGTTTTTTATCTGTTCCTTTGCCAATTGTCCTATTATTTCGGCAGTTCCCTTCTCTCATGTTTCCCATGCTGCTTCTTTTGTCCATTTTAGTTTGTCTTTTTTGTACCAGCGGTCTTGATTTGTCTAGGTTCCTTAGTAATCTTCATTGGTCGGTTGTAGTTCCATTATTTTTCTTTCCCTACGTACTTTATTTAATCCATAGATTTCAAGTCTCCATTCAGTCCTTTGGTTATGTTTTTCCATTTGCATTATGGGATCTTGTTGTTCCACATATCTTAGTCTTAGTTTCATAGTGGTATCTCCCGACCTGTTTTTCCGTCCTTTTAGGTTCCTTCATCTTCGTTCCTCTTGCTTCATAATTTCAGTCCTCCTCACTTCCACTCCTTTACCGCCATTACCACTTTTTCTTGTTGTATTCTTGTTTTGTCCCTTTGGGCTTCTCTAGTTCACTATGGCCTTGTTTGCCCACATTTATCCCTCTTAATTCATTGGTCCTTGTTTTATTTGTTATGTATTTGACTTTCATTCGGGTTGCTCCTTTTTTTATTTTTTTTAGTCACAGCCTCCTTCAGTTTGCTTTATTTCTGTCCCATTTTTTCGGTTCCTTGTCCTTCTCACTTTGTTTTTTATACTCGGCTTGATCTCCGCTGCTCTTCGGTCCAGTCTCATTTTACCTCTTTGTTCCATTTGGTTTCTTTACATTTTCTTTCCTTTAGCTCCACCCATTTCACCGTGTCTCGCCACTTTGGCTTTGAGGTAGATTCCTCTTCCACTTGGCCACTTTATTGTTTCTCAGACCCCATCTAGAAAGGCCACGGTTCTATTGCGATAGCAACACAATAGAACCAAATGGGGACGACTATCTCATGTCCTCCTATTTATACCCATTTTCCCTCCTTGCTCCTTATCGGTGTTCTCTTGAGCTTTCCCATTGTTCCTGCTTTGGCTCTACTCAACTTTCTGCTCCCCTCCTTTCTTCGCGTGTTGGGCTTAAATGGTTCTATTGCTTTATGGTTTGTACTTGGATGGCTCTTTTGGCCTGATCTTTGTGGTGCGATTTGAGACCTACGTTCGCTATTATTTGTGTTTTCTATGTTTCTCGGCGTGGCATTTCTTAGGGGCAATATATATTATTCATTTTTTCTCGGCTTGGCGCTGTAGCCTCCGAGGCAACACTAATCAGATGCTTTTCCCCGCGATGGTATTTTTCATGGACGATTCCTGATTGGTCGACTGTTGTTTCTTTCTCGGTGTGGCCTAGAGTCTCCGAGCTTTGCCATATTCTTTCTATTATTGCGCTTTGGCACACGCCTTTGCTTGAAAGCTACTAACATTCTAATGGGTCATTCTTCTTTCTAGACTTTCCAATCTAGGTTGGCTTTTTAAGATCTCTTAGTTGTCGAAGGGCACCAATCGAGCCCCTCCTTGGGGATGCCCTGCAATCGTGTTTGTTTCACAACGTTTCTCGGCTGATATGTACTAGGGGTCGAGTTTCAACCTTTGCTTCCTTCAACTTTGTTTGGTGCAACGTATTCAAGTTGTTTGGTGCCGCCGAAGCTCCACGTGATGGAGCTCAACAAGCCTCTATAGTGCAAATCCCAGGTGAGATTCATGATGGTTTTGCTTTCGCCTCATTGATTAGTAGTAGTTGTGCATTGATTAGTAGCAGTTGTGTATCTTGGTTTAGACTGTTAGTGGTATTCTATGAGTAAGCATAGTAGTTTCTAGGATCGACCCATGAGGACATGGGTTAAATTTTAGAAGGGGAGACTGTAACGGCCCTAGACAATTAGGGGCTTGCATTTGTACAACAATTGTACATGAATAAGAAATACATGAAGAGGTATATATCCACATAAGCAAAGCCACATAAGCCAAGGACTTGCAAAAGAGGGCTTTTGGGAAACATGAGGAGTTTGCAAGAGAGGAGCACCAGAAGGATTGGGAGCTGTTGAGGAGCAAAGCTTTGGGAGTTGTTGGATTGCAGCGGACGAAGTCAGATTGCACCAGAAGGACTGCACTAGAAGGAATAGCTGAGAGGCTCAAGAGTGGAGACTGCATCAGATCTCATTTTCTTATCAAGTGGGGTTTTGAATTCTGATTTTTGGATTCAATTGATGTCTGCATAGGCTGCCAAGAGTAGAATTATACATCCTTGGTGATAAGAGGATTGGGTGCTTATGTATTGATGTGAAATCATGGAGATGTTGAATCAATTTTTCATGTAAATGGTATATAAAAGGGGAAGAAATCATATGGATGCAAGCATGTAAGAATCTGAGAAAAAATCATGTAACAGATATCACATCATGCCAAAAATGCTTGGAAAGGGTCGATTTATGCTTTGGAGTAGTCGAAATTGCTTTTCAACAACTAGATTTGAGAATTCAAGGGCAGTTTTGAATGAATTAACGCTTTTGGGTAGAGTCCAAAAGCTGGCCCGGACTGTTACAAAAGAAATCAGACCTGGAAACACTTGGAAATGGCCTTGAATGGGTCGATTGGGCTTGTAACAGGCCGATTTGGCCTTGGGAGAAGCCGCTTTGGCATGGGGCGGCCCTGGCCGTGAGTAATCAGGCTGGTCCGTAGGCTTGAATGGGCCCATGTTAGGTTTCAGTTTTGGCCAATAATGTGTTTTGTTGATATGTTTGTTGCTTGTATTTAGGTTATAACTAATGTAAAAATAAAGATACACCCGATACGTAAGATAACTGGGGAAACATTGAGGTGTACATGCTTGGATTGTGCTGGGATTGAGCACAACAGATCATCTACAGAGGAAGGTTTTATTAAGAGTATTTGTATGCACTAATAAATCCCTTAGCTAAGGAAGTGGCATTCAATATAATAATATTAAAACTATAGCTAATGGCCTTAAGTTAAATAATGTTGAGAAGTGTGGCATGCACCCATGGTATACCATGGGTGTGACATAATTATGGACTGTGCCCATGGACATCCTCAGCAAGAGTGGTCTGCACATATATAATAAAGGTCATATTTGAACATCACATGTCATAATCTAATACTGGTGTCACTGTGTCCTCTTGTCTTGGCTTGGTATTATGTAATTGGATGCTTCGGGGTCGGGCTTCCAGGTTCCGTGGCCTGGGTAGTTTCGGCATGCTGATGTCATCTGTGTTCTATGTTGTTCTTGTGCTCTCTGACACCGGGCGTTAGTTCTCCTGGCCAGGATTGCTACGCCAGTACTATTGTGACTCCATAGTAAGAGGTCCTCCAGTGCCAGACGTGGACTGGGAAGGGTATGCGCATACGAGGTTCACCCCACCACTCCCGATACAGGGCTTGGAATGTAAGCTGGCTGGGCATGTTTTCGCTAACAAGGCCTGCATGTAGGCTGGCTGAGCTTCCCATTGTCCCGGGGCTTTGTTTCTGTTGTTTGGTACTTTGGCTTGGTTCTTGCTCCTGATGCTCATGATGTTTCTGTTGTTGACATTGTCTACCATTGTTCATAGGACTTTGTGTCTTTGATATTGCTCCTGTTCTTGTTATCCAAGATTCCAAAGTGTACCTCACGAGGACTAACCCCATTGAATGCATGTGCAATGAATTCGCAAGGCAGTGATCAAGTTGGTGGCAGCAATAGCTAGAGTTTCTATTTGATTTGCTCAATTGATGTTGTATGTAGATTGAGAATATATAGTGGATAGCGAAATTAAAGCTGTTGATTTATTCCATTAAGGATTGTGGATATATTGAATGCATAAGCAGTTGACTATTAAGTTTAGACTATGAATTTCACATGCAAAAGGAAGACTAGATTCTTCACCAATATCATAGATTTGTAAAGTTTGCACACCAACCTAGATCTAGTGTAAAGTTTTGACAAGATCCCGAGTTGCTGGGAGGGTCAGCTCGGCAGGCTCGTCACAAGTACCTAATGTAGGTACTTTGGCAGGTTCCAAAAGTGGTAGCGTGTAGCATGCGTATGCCCCACTACAGATCATGTCGTCTATTTCTGTTGTTTACTCTGAAGGTGCACAATGTGAAGATGTGGTCTATGGTGGAATATTGCCTTTGCATGTGCAAGTGCCCGTACCTCTGCGCCTCTACCTACGCCATCAATTGTAAGAATACTGGCCAACAATTTCACCAACAACGAGCTGGCCATGATTGTGCGATAGTTAGCATGGAGTGTGGATCTTCTGCCTTATGTATAGGAACCACTCGGCTGACAGTTCATTGTGAGAGAATCCTTCCAGAAGGGCTTTATTGAACAGACTGGTGACGACGTGGACAATATGTGGGCTAATCGATTTTAACAATTATGCATGTGTGTCATCTAAATCTGCAGGCTTGCTATATGCGAGACGTTGCAAACCTTTAGTGACATCTGCCTCTATTATAACCAGTATTGGGCCAAGCTATGTTGACACATCATTCCACACTCTATTAGGATCGTAAAACTTGCATCAAGTATTGCTCCACGGTCTATGAGAAATGTTTGCAGTAGGCTGCATAGTTCATTGTAACACTCTCCTCCAAAATGTCTTGGGGTGACGATCAAAGAGGGAGAACATTTCTCGCTGATATTCTGTCATATACTACGCCTTCTTGACCCTTGAAAAGTTGTAGTGTTTGACCGCTTGCAACCCAAGAGCGACCAGCCTGAGTTGGCGCCTAAACTCCTTGCAATGAGCATCAAATCACTGGTTCCGCGGAAAGCGTGTCGAACACAAAGTTCTTGTGTGTCTATTTCCAAAGCATTGTTCTGCGGCACTCGGAAGGACTTTGACCAGTTGGTCAATTTGTTGCTCCAAAGTCAAAAGATGCACAACTCCTCCCTAACTCTTATGGCATAAGATTCTACCTGGTTGTAATCCAGACAAGTTGAGGCATGTGGGAGTTAGCGTGGTAGTGGATCTGACCATGCTGTCAAGCTACCTCCATGCCGTGACAACTTGGTCTTGCACACTGGTGTTACTAGCCATTGGCAGATCCACAAGAATGGTCAAGAATGTGAACAAAAAACTCCTATACTATAACCTAGAAGTTAAAAAAACCATGTCATCAAAATGATATAAAACCAAGGAAGACAAAAAACCTACTTTGCATTTTAGGGCAAGGGTTTATTGGAGTACAGCTTAGTCTAAAGAGACACTTGCCATAAACCCTAAAGTAAAATATCCGTCATACCCCTTGCTTTCTACCACATGTACCGTATTCCACGGTCCTAAATTCTCACCAGGATTAGCGCTTCTGTTCAAGCTTACTAGTCTTTGGAGCTGCATTAGCTTCCGGCAATGAGAGGCCGAAGACCAGGATTTGGTTTTAGACCAGCTCGCCAGTTTCGCGGCCGAGGCCGTGGTGGCAGAAGGGTTAACAACTTTGAAAGGGGTCGCCCTTTTTCTTTTCAAAAGCGCAGATGGAGTGGGGAGCAAAATCTTGGCCCAGAAATTCAAAGAAAAGATGAGCCTGATGTCGAGGAAGAATTGGATATGTATCCTGATATGCATGATTTACAGGCTCAGGCTCAGGAGCAGCAGTTGCAGCTTCAGCAGCAAAACCCACCTCCGTTGGCTCAGCCAAGACGGAGTTTGAACAGCCTTATTGTCAAAGGAGGCAGGGCAGTAGACGAGGGTGAAAGCTCAGGCTATGAGAAGGACTTAAGCTATGAACGGAATGAACCCACTGAACGGCGACG
>JAANSK020024689.1:0-17985 GCA_011763485.2 Isoetes engelmannii
AGCTGAGGTGCTGCATCAAGATTAGACACTGGCGGTTTTGCGGAAGTGCTATTTAATGCTTCTAGCCATGCCAAAAAAAGATGATGCTTTAGAAATTATAGAGCAACTGAGAAAGGAGAAAAAATAAGCCTTGTGTTGTACTGGATAATTGAAACGGCCTTGCTCGTGCATGCCATTTCATGCTTTATCATGGAAGGAAACAGAGGAGCGGTGTGGGCCATGCTATACACTTATAAGAATACTCTCCACATGGCATTTCGTCTTTTCAGATGGAAGTTGAGTCCATCAGTTGCACATCCATAACACCTAATTATAATTATAATTCAGATCAAATAGATTGCATGTACATAAATCTAACGCAAGTTGTCTCACGCCTTGGCTCAACTCCCCTCTAAAAAGACGTGACGCCCTGTGGAAAGCATGCTTGTAAGTGTATAGCATAGCCCATGTAAGTGTATAGCATAACCCACCCCTCCTCTGTTTCCTACTATGACAAAGCACGAGCAAGCACGTTTCTATTGTCTAGTACAATACAAGGCTTCCTTCTTCCTTATGCTGCTCTATAATTTCCAAAGCACCACTTTTTTTCGGCATACCTCTCTTTCTAGGAGCATCAAATAGCACCTCCACAAATCTCCAATGTCTAATCTCGATGCGCCACCTGAGCTACTCTCACGTGAGCGTCCTTCCTCATCTAAATAATGCGAGAATAAATCAGTATTGTATATTGTAATCGTAATTTGTACATATCAACAAGCAAGAAAGGGACACAAACACGTAAACTTTTGGACTTCCAAAATTAAAACCCTTAACAAACCCCAAACTCGAAAACAATTGCAGAACTATAATGGCGAATTATATGTCAACACAAATATGGCACACCAAAACTATTACAAACTGAATGTCATTTGAAGGCTTCATATTTAAGCCATGACATAAATGGTGCAGAGCAGTATTACCGAATACATTAATCTCTTACAAGAACACTCAATCTCATTTCTCAATATCTTCTTCCTAAAGATACGAAGCGACAAAACATAACAACTTTCCTCTGCAATATACATCTGCCTTTGATAATATTATCGTGCCAAAATTTGTACGTGGAGTCCAATTAGAGCTAACAAAGAAGACGCTTATAAGTTGAGAAAACATACACATTCATGCTTTACACTCATGGTGGTACAACGGTATATATTTTTCTAAACAGATTGGGGGTACCTCCCTGGCGAATGCCATTAAAGAATAGTCATGCTTATAGATTTGCATCTATATACATACACCCACGACAAGCAGTCCATCTCTTGATGCATGAACAACATGGTAGGCAAGTAGCAGACTTGCAGCTACGAATCTTCTTGAACATGCTAATGAACCCCGATGTAAAATAATAGTACCTATATCAGTAGTTAGTGTCCACCAAAAATGTCATCCTCCCGCTCATCCTTAGGTTGTGAAACCAACTCATGGATACGCTTTTGTGCTTCATCCCTACAAATTCATTACACTATCAAAATCCATGCAGTAACCTTATACATCTATTCAAACCAGTTATAACCAATTACACCCTGAATAACCCTATCTATCTTAAAATTTTACTTTCATCAAAGCATGGCTTTTATCTGAAAGATAGACGGGAGAGCCCTCAAACCATTTGACAGAGCACATTTACAATCTGGACATAGCAAGAGCCATAAACATATTAGAAGATGAGCCATTGATATACCTGACGCAATTAGATATAGATTCCTTGTATAGAAGTCCTACCACCTTCCGCCCACGGTCCTGCCATCTCTTACCAGCTCTAGATACAACAGGCAGTTGACAACAGCACTTTACCTGCATGAGCTGTTGCACCATTCCTAAAGTCATATCTGGATAGCAAACAACAAGACCTTCTTCTTCACCATCAAACTCATTCTTTCCCGTGCAAATAGCAGCAACTAGCATGCTCTCCACCTGTATCCAAAGTACACATAATTTCAGTTTTATAAAATCAGCAGGACATATAGCTTCTAGTATTCTGCATTATATACGCATCACAGAATTGAGGCACCTTTTGTCGATTTGCAACAACAGCCAGAGTGACCTAATTACACATGATTTTTTACGGTCCTAAACATAATGCTGACGGATCTCTAACTGTGATAGAAAAAGTTCAAGTGGTAGAAGTAGTGATGAATCTTCCTTGATCCGTCAGTCGCCTCTGCATGTACATCTTCCAGAGGGATCATCTAGCTAAACAATGCCATCAAAAATGTCCAAAATGGTGGCAAGACAACTTACTTAGGTCTTGCTTTACCTTACTAGGTGAAAACTCACATGCAGCTGTGGGTATGAAATGTCGTTTGAGAAACTTGTTCATAAAAATCATGTATATTAGTCCTTGTCTTGTACTTTTGCAACTAATATTGCCTTTACGACTCTGTTTTTCTTTGGCTATGAGACAATAAGCTCCCTAGATATAGCAGTATGACGATAGAAGGAGCTTCATAGACAATCGGTGTCTATTAACCTTTTTAAGATGTTTGGTAGCTCTTAAGAGGCATTCTGAACTTGACAATCAGAAATAGACTTTACGACTCTGTTTTTCTTTGGCTATAGGAGGAGCTTCATAGACAATCGGTGTCTATTAACCTTTTTAAGATGTTTGGTAGCTCTTAAGAGGCATTCTGAACTTGACAATCAGAAATAGATCTCTATGGTCACTTTTCTTTCCATGCGTTTCCCAGTCCATGATCTGGAATTCTCAGGGCATGTATCATAAACTCATCTGACTCTTGAAAGAGGATTAAAGATTGTAAGACCGAATCTCGAAATGGTACTGTTGCAGCTTCTTGTCAGATCCCATTAGAATTAATTTCCCTTTTGATTTCCTTGATAATATGCCTTGTGGTGATCGATCCCTCATCTTTTGCTATGGTGTCATAGCCAAAGTTGAGATTTAGAGGATCTCCAAAGCCAGGTAACAGATACAGAAGGCAACAAGAGACAGGAAAGAGCAACTAAAACAAACCAAATATTGCAAGGATTGAGATAAAATACAACAGAGAATGTGGCCATCTTTATGGCTAACTGCTTAGCAAGCAAAGAGACAAATCTAATGCCATCATCTTAGCTAACACTATAACATGCCAAATCTTCCACGCCATCATATATGACATATTTGGTACTTCCAGGGTTCAGCTGGGGAGGAGAAAACTTTATAGGCAAAATCAATTTAAAGTCGCAATATTATTTTGTTTCTTTTTCTTATTTATAAACATCAAAGTCATTTTAAAAGTACTCCTATTCTTATTCTTTGGTATTTTTGTGATAGTACCCAAGTAAAACCAGTGTGTATACCAGATCATACCTCCAACACTGTGGGGTCTCCATGCGATGTTGCTGATGCTGCTCTAACCACTTCCCTATGTAGGTCAGTTAGAGTCATAATGCCTTCCAAGAGATCATCATCATCTACAACGAGGACACAGGGTTGTCGTACTTCAATCATAGATGCTACAGCCTCTTTCACAGTTGCTGTTGGGAGTACTTTTACAAAGTCTTTTACCATTGCCTGTGAAACCTGCATAAAGCCAACCACCCATGGAGATTAATAGAAGTACAATACTCAATGAAATGAGCATCATCCAAATATACCCTCTTTCAACGTTCTAAGAAAGTGCACAATCACTTGATTGCTGATTGGATTATATAAGGTGTATTAGGTATAAAAAGACCTATGACTGCATCAAAAATGTCTGCAAAGTGCAACTATGCCTATCCGAAATTTTGATAGTTACAAACTTAAAAAAGAGCATTTAAGACATTCAATTACCCACCTAAAACTGCAAATGTCAAGAGATGATATTTTCTTGGATAAACATACAGGTAACAAGTGATATATCTAAGCTCTGACGGACCATTGTCTTAACTGAAATGTTTGCTGCTAAACTATTGCAGGTAAGAATTGCTGAGAGAAAAACACTTCACCCATGGAATTTTAGCCATGTTATTACCGATCAACCGTGCTTCTCCCTCACATGATAACAAGATGCGGCACTTCTTAAACTTGTAACAGATAAATCAACACAGAAATGAGCGCACCTTCAGCGTCTCCAAAAGTTCATCCTCTGCTATTTCATCAGAAGCTATAAAACCTTCTATCGTACAGAGCTCAACCCCATCACCTTCTTCACTCCTCCTCCAGACACGATGCTGAATGTGGTTTTGCAACTCGATATCACTAGGCGTAAAAGAAACTCCAGGAATCTGAGGGCCAGAAAACTTTTTTCTTTTTGCCACTGCTGCGACCCAGAATGCCAGTCCTACTGCGCCCTATGAAGCACGACAGCGAAATTAAAGCTTCAGTGAGCATGTGCTAATAATACGTTACAACTTGTTAACATATTAATGTTTACTGTTATATCTCCAAAGACAATTAATAGAAAAATATGTAACAGCACTAGTTCTTTGGAAAACCATCATAATTACAGTCATTCTGACAATCAATAATTTAAAAGGTGGGTAAAAACTAAGTCTCCCATTGATAATAGGAAAATAAAGATTCCATCAGAGAAACTGTCTCACATGCTTTTACTTGACATTTAATTTCTAGAGAACCTGCTATCCCTCCACAAGTTCTGTGCAAAACGGAGAACTAAATGATAAAATGAAAGTGACAATCTTCAACACATCATTGGAATGTGTGCATCGAATCGAAACTCAGTTCATCTTGAGAGATGGATGACCCTCTATCTATAAAGGGGTGTCCATGAAATTTCTAAAAAGACAAAGGAACATGAACAGTCCTTCAAAAGAGAGAATATGATTGGCATACCCATATTTTGGATCAGAAGCTGGGTAAATGACAAAACATATTTAATTTCCAATGTTCCATTCTTTTATGCACATCTCTAAAAAGCTACAATGCGCCCCTAGCTGTACATGAACTGATAAAATAATCGGTCTTGTAGACCTAAGTGTTCTCCTGCATAAGATAATATGGTCTTCTTTTCTTTTAAGTCCTCGAACGGCATGGCTGATAAAGGATCCAAAGAATGTTGGACACAAAAGCTCCACATTGAGCTGTCCCACTAGGGCTTGATCGCAAACAGTCTCCTCCACAGCACAAAAGAATTATATCCTTCAAGATGAAGAAAAATTTAGATACCATTTCCTCCTTCTGGTTGAGGAAAATATGCATCCTCTTAATTTCAACATTTGGTTGTACACTTTTGGTTTTGATTCTATGCTTCCAGGTGGCACTTGACTTACCCCCTAGCTATATATGGGTTGCATTTTTATTGATTGGTTTCATAAATTTAGAGAGCGCACCCGGAGGTATTAAAAATATCTTTCTTTATCAGTTTCTTCCCTATACAAGTTAATAATTTTTCTTTGTTCTTTGGTAAAAGCTGCTACAAATAAAATGGAAGACATACCAGGAGAGGAAGCAGGATGCGATAGTCCTTTGTAAGTTCAAAAAGCAATAAAACAGAGGTCAATGGCACTGAACACACAGAAGCAAGCATAGCTGCCATTCCCACCTAGAAATGCACATGGTTCACATGTTAGGATTTTTCCACACACTATACTAGGAAATATTCCTTTCTTTTTAATTAAGCTAGGGAATGTCCTTGCTAGTACCTTGAGAGATGAGATCTAATTATCAATCAAAATATGGACATGGAATAAATTGTGAGGAAGGAATGTCTGAAATATTATAAAATAAAGATATGCCAACCATCACTGCGGGTGATTTCATGTAATTCGGATGCCCATGCCTAAATTAGAGGACTCTAATGTTCCTAAAGGCCAATTCTTTGCAAATTAATTCCTGTAACCCCTTTCTTGACGGGTACGTTTTCAAAGGTTGAAATTCACAATCACTAAACTGCATTGAACAGTAGAAATAAGTAACTAGAGTGGACTAAGCTGCCTTCAACAATATGTAGGAGTCACAATTGGCATGAACTCCAATAAAGTAGTGGTAGAGACATAACCTCTTGAGACATGAGAGCCCACGCAAACACAAATGTTAATACACTTATTTTATACAATAAACAGAGTAGAATGGAATGGCAGGCAAAGGACCATTAGGTCCCACACGGATTCATTTTTCGTACTAGTGGCTAGCTCTCACTATACATCTATCCCTTACAAGACTCTACTGCATTATTCTATTTAGCATTTTATATTATATAATTATTATGGCGCGTTTTCAATAAAGGAACTGTAAGTCTTTCTTACCAAAGCATATGCCTGGGGATGTGCAACAGCATCATGTCCTACAATAGCTGCATTTACTGCTGTACCAACAAATGACCCATAAACAGAGCCCAATGCTGACCCAATAAATAAACTTGGCGCATATACACCTCCTACAAGCCCTGAACCTTTGCACAATGCAGTTGATACAACCTTTGCAAAAACTAGCTGTGTGAGAAGTGATTTGCCGGGAGCTAGAGCAGTTTTCCCAGAGTGCAGGATTTCATCAATATTTGTAAAACCCCAGTAAAGGACTCCAGGGTACCTTAATGCCATTATACCAACTCCAAGCCCACCAAGAGCAGGTGTTATAGAAGGTGGGATACCAAGATGCTCTTTAACGAAATCAAACATGGAGGTAAACCAGGTTACTAGCCTTGTAAAAAGTACGCTCACAGCTCCGCAAAACATCCCAAGCATCAAATATAGTGGAAGCTCTGCAGATGATTGAATGTTTTCAATTGTTTCCTTCAAACTCATTAAATAAGGCATAAGCTTACCAGCTGCAGAACGCAATTCATAAGTAGGAACTGTAAAAGGTGCAGACTCTCCGAACAGTACATTCGAGACAGTTGAAGATAATACTGATGCTAAAATAATCATAGCAGTTGTAAGTGGTGGTGAATTTTCTGCATGCAATGGACGTAATACTGTCTCTATTGCAAAAAAACATCCGGCAACAGGTGCATTGAAACCTGTATTGAAACAAGTATTAAAACATGATGTGACATGACCTGGCTTTTGTGGTTACAAAGGGTTTTACATGCTCTGTCCTTGTTTACATAGGCATTTGTATACTAGCCTTTGTTAGAAAGGAGTTAACCATGCTTAGAGAAGATAAGTGAAGAAGGATAAGAATCGTTAAAGAAATTTTTTGAGGCTGAAACATGCAATGATAGCACTCAAAAACAAAAGTTACCTCCATCCATAAGACTTCTAAAGACATACCACAGCTAGGAAACATTTCTATGGATTTTCGATGCTTTACCAAGAATTGCTATCAATTTCCGTATCTTTTTTGCTTTACAACAATTTAATTCCTTCCCTTGTTCAGCTCTTCCCAACTTCAGATAAACTAAGGCAGTCACTTGGCAAGATTATATTCTACCTTTTCAAGCACCTTTTGAGCAGGGAAGACCTCCTGACCTCAGTTGAATGATATTCAGGAAGCTATTTGCATCCTATATTACTAGAATTGAGAAGCAACATCTAGATGGAACATCAATCTAAAGACTGAAGATATTCTACTAATTCATAGCACAAAACTGAAGCCAACTAGACATATAATAGAATCTTACTTTAGCTGAGAATGATTTTTATTACTGCTATCAAATTGAGCAAAAGTACTGTTAGCATGTAATATTAATGATGTTTGCCAGCTTAGTGCATGCACATAGAACAGAGTTGAAAAGTTAAAATTCCGAAAAGAAACCTGAAGAAATGCCAGCCGCTGCACCAGCTGCAAGAAGTGCTATTCTCCTCTCTCTGTTATTCTGCATGAGCTCTGAGCATCCAAATGCACAAGCCCTACCAATATCAACACTTGGTCCTTCTGGCCCTAAAGAACATCCTGTTCCCAATGTCACAGCAGCTTGCGTTGCCTTTATCACAGGACAAGATGCTGCTAACAAGTCCACCCTCCTCCTTTCATGTGGCCTACATGCCTTTAATTGATCCAAAATAGCTAACAACGTATGCATAACACCAACTATAACACCACCAACAACAGGAACTAACATAATTCGATGCCAAGTCTCGGAAAGTTTCTGGAGGCGCAGCCATGCAGCTCCTTCATGTGGAGTACCAGCCCAAGCAAAATCATGTATCAAATGTACCTGTATAACTTGTGCATTAGAGTAATAAATATGTACCTGAAGGTTTAAGTATACTGTGTCTCAGCTCCCAATCCAGAGGCCGACAAATATTCTTATACACTAAGAGTTTACACCATTTCTAAAAACAAAATCCTCAGATACCTAACGCACTGAGCGTGACTAACATCAGATGTTATTTTCCCAATACAATTAAGTGGCCATGACAATAGTTTGATGTACAATTTGACATAATTACTTACCCCCTTGTTGAAAGCCACAACACTGACTCCAGTGGCGCATCCTAAAAAGCATCCCATCAACAGCAAAGCCCACTCTGGAGGCACCTCTTTTACCCTGTCACGGACATGGGCCATTGATGCTGTTCTCAGCAAAACTGACCTGCGCTCTCTTCGCAATGGTCCTCTTTCACCATTGCTGGTACTTGGTTTTGATTGTTGAGCTTCCAAGTCAGGATCTGCATCAGATGACTGAAGCAACAAACTGGATGCCTCAGCAGTTCTAATCTCATCTTGTTCCTGAAAACTGGCCCTGGGTCTAGCCAATTCGATGTGACTTTGGTTACTACATTCAGCATCCAACAAAGAAGCCCGTAGAGGCACATACTTTGCAGACATGCCCCTGTCAGGACGGCCCAAATTGATCTTCTGTTTTGAAGAATCTTCATTTTTCTCCACATCTGCCTCTAAATCTGAAGATGATGCATGAAGTAATGACCTACGGTCGTCGTAATTGTCTGACATTCTCCCAAATTTTCATGTAAATTTCTGTCGGGACTTCCAATGTGGAAAGCCGGACATATTTATACACTAAATGCATTCACTAGATCCACCAAATTGCAAGATCTGAACTTCGACCAGATCCAAAACATAAAACTAGATCCAGAAATGTTCACCAATTGTACCTTGATCCGTCACGCTCCAACTAATTGACCTAACATGTAAAAACCTAATTGCAAACAAGGCATTCTGTATTTCGAAATTTGAATCAGAATTAACGCCAAAAACTCCTCTACCATGTGCAATTCCTTGATTGATCGATGGCCCGAGTCCAAAGGTCATGCTTAAACAAGAATTGTTTGTTTGAAATTTCCGGTTTGGTCTGTTGAGCTGGAAGACAAGACTGGGGCACTTACCGGATCAAAAAGAAAGGCCTTTTAAAATGGCTCGTTAAAAATGTTGCCAAAACGATCAAAGAAAAGATGTTGCACTTTTCCAATCAGCCGTCAGATTGGCCACTTTAATCGTGCCGTATTTTATGCATTCTGAACCAGCCACCAAATGGACCACTTTTGTGCAAATTTTTCATTGACAAAATTGCACATCTCCACCTTTAAAGCTCGTCCAATTAATTAATCGTTGATTATGTGGCATTATCTATATGGAGTTGTGGATGCCCATTCTAAGTTACCTAGAGACTCTCACCCATATCAAATTCAGTGGGTGCACTCTACAAATAATATTCAGTACATCGAGAAGAATAGGCCATTCCAAAGAATAGTACAAAAATAGAAAGGAAACCCAAGTTATTATGCTAGAGATCTTCATTTATGGCTAAAACTCTCTTATGGCTATATGGGCCGTTGGCCCAAGACATATTATGGAATATGCTAGGAATCATGAAATCTAGAGCATTCATTTGAAAATCATGATTTTAAAATACCAAACGTCTAAATATACCAAGGTGTCAAGACACTAGGATTGCCCCTATGTTACTACACCTAGTACTTTTTATGTTTTGTTATTACAATTGAGGAAGATTGGCTGAATGTAGGTTCAAGTTAGGCTTGTTTATGTGTGTACTATGCTTGGTGGTTTGGTCAGAGCGTGTTACTAAAACAATGAAATGCATCAAAGAGGAGCAATTCAATCAACAAGCAACATTATTGCAAACTATGGCAATAATGTAAAATGATGTCTTGCTAATGCCAAGAATCCATCTTAATGCTCTCATACAAACCTCTGGCCCTTCAGTTGATAGAGCAATGTCCGTGTTACGTCATCGTAGTATGAGTTCCCACAAATTTAGTAGATGAAGGTTATCTTGTCCTTTTGAAGTTTGTCAAGGTATTGGAACCTTATTTCAAGGATGTCATCCACACTATATTGGATAGTGCAATCGAAGCTGCAACAATCCCTTTCTAATATTTTTGGTCGACTGCCTTCTATAAAACACATAGCGCCTCTTCCTTGTCCTCAATGGATGTTCATCAATCACCAAATCTTCCAAATTTTTTGGATTGCACCTCATAGCATCTTCCTGGGTTGGAGCCTCAAGTATTTTCCCTCCTTGTCGATTATGTGTCTAATTGGCCATCTTAGTTGAGCTTGAGACTCAAGCAGCCCTGAACATACAACGCAATCACAAGAGGTGCCTTGGGACATGATAGTATCAATCTGGATAAGCAACCTTCCAATACCAACACCTAAATGGTCGTCACAATGCCTCTGATCATTCAAACTATCTGATGGATCCACTGCAGTTATGATACCCTCTGCAAAGACTACCGTAGTGCAAGGGTACACCAGCAAGCACCTTCCTCAATTGGAACCGTTCCCTGAGAACCCAAAGTTATAAGTTGTTAGTGAGGAAACACTTAAAATATAGTGCAACATAGTTATTTAATCACAATAACTATATATTAGAAAGTTTTTTTCAAGCTCTGCGAAATCTCAAAATAGAATGTTTTAGAGTGTCCTGGAGTGTTCTGGATGCTCAATGCTCATGCATAAACACCTCAATAAGCACGCCAATCCAAAAACAGAAAGTTTCTTCTAAGCTTTACGAAGTCTCAAAATAGAATGTTTTAGAACATCTTGAAGTGTTCTGGATGCTCAATGCTCATGGATAAGCACCTCAATAAGCACGTCAATCCAAAAATAGACAATTTTGTTTGAAACTTTGCCAAAACTCAAAACAAAATGTTCTAGAATGTTCTTGATGCTTATGGGTAAGCATTTTAGTAAACACCTCAATCTACAACCACTTCCACAAGAAACTGGCGCTAATTTCTTGTATAACAATAAACTCATTGTCTTCGTCCAAAGGCTTCGAGTTTTGTTTGTATTATCATATTCAATTTTGGTTAATATTTGCCTTTCCAAATTGTTCAAGTTGGGTGTTAAAATAGGATATTTCTCCCCCTTTTTTGTTTTTTTTTAACCATGAGCTGGAGGGATGTCCATATCCACCACCCATAGCAGACTCCTGCACTCCTTTCATGCCTGTTACTATAGGGGGAGGCCTCGAAAGAGCCTCTATACCCACTTCTTTGCAGGCACTACTCCAGAGCCGGCGCCCACAAAAATCCCTCCGCGTACACAGTCCCTGCATCACGCATGGTGTCCTGGTAGAGCCCAGTCCGCCACAGCGGGAGAACAGTGTACTACTCACGCGAAGAACCTGACTTGCTACTTCAGATGACCGCCTGCGGGTTGGCCTGGGTGTCCCCAGTCGCCAGATGCTTGCATGTCCTGTCGGATCAAGAAACAAGAACGCCGTTGTAAACGATACAAATCCATATTCCAGCCCTTCGTTGGAAGCCTGGGGAGCAAAGGAGAAAGAATGCCCATCTTTCGCAGCTCGAGGCTGTTACTAATAGAAGTGGGATTCATAACTCCAGTTGCCAAGCTCAAGCTAGGGGACTGGGTGGGGCGAGCAGAGGCCAACAAGGGTCCTCTGCACACCCCCAGAGACTTCCAAAAAAATACAGAAAGTTACACAAAACCATTTAAAATTTCAACTAACAACACACCTTTTGACCCTCTAATAATTAGATACATGACTCTCTACTATTTTAAAGAATAGAGGCCCTTTAACAAACCTAATAAAAAGCCTAACACAAAAAAACTAAAATGAAACAATTATGCCTAATATTTATCTAATATAATATATTAAAATATCTAGAAAATCACTATGACTCTCTACTATTTTGAAGAACCGAAGCCCTTTAGCAAACCTAAAGAAAAAGCTAACACAACAACTAAAACCACACAAAATATGCCTAAAAACATTAACCAAAGACCATCAAAAAATATAAGGGCCGTAACTCCCAATTAGTGACACCTGAGACTAAGAAAGGAGGCACGTAGCATGCCAAGAAAATAAACACTTGGAAGAGAAGCACTGCCTTCTCGAGGAAACTAGAAAATTCCAGAGGCAAAGCAAGCATTGCCGAGAGGAAAGCAACAAAACAAAAAACAATAGATCCCAAAAGCAACACAAGGAATCACAAATTAGCAAAAAAAATAAGGAACAAGACGCGCAGAAGCAAAACCCAACAATCAGACAAACTAAAACAGAGGACTCAAAAACTACTCTGGGCTGAGAAACTTATCTGATTAGTGCACCAGCTCTAAAACCCTGCTACTACCAGATCTGTGACTCGCATCCAGCCGAATTTCTTCTATATCTGTAGACGTGTGAATTGCTAGAAGAGGGAAAGCCGAGATAGCTGGAATTAAGGAAGCGCAGCTATTTAGGAAGGACTGGAGACGAATCTGATTGCTGACTGTAGCAGGCGAATCGGATTAATTGAGAGAGGCTGATAATCGGCATCTGCTATAGGACAATCAGGCAGCAGACAAAAGCCCGGATCTGGAATGTTCCAGAATGGCGAAAACATGCCATGTCGTTTTGAGGATACGTCTGTAGATAAGAGGCAGGACGATTTGCAGGAACACAGGTTGGATCAGCGGAAGGAAGCAGTCAGGGGAAGTTCGAGCTTGTTTGGACGGAATTACAGGGGCTGGAGCGCAGGGTTACTCAGCATAGCAGCAGACGCAGGAGTTGGCATAAAAGGGGCATCCGAGACTGCTGACATAAGAAACTCAGAAGAAGGAAGTGCAGGTCGAGATTGCAGATGGAGGAATTTTCCCAGAGAATTGCCGGAGGTGGGTCACATTGTTGGCTGCAGTTTTATAGAAGCTAAGACAGATTATTAAGAACAGGCTGATAATAAGCATCGGCTGGGTTAAATCCCTGAGCATTTAAGATGGAAGTGATTAGTGGACTTGCAGTAGTTTGGGTACTGCTGTGGATGGTTGAACATAACATCTGCTCTGTTATAAGTGAAAAAAAGGATACCTTTTTTGGTCTTGGCTCACGATAAGGGCGGCCCTTCACGCGCCCTTCATGCGCCTTTCACTCGCCCTTCGTGCCCGTGGCCATAGCCAAGTCCGGCATGGTTTCCTCCCCTTTTCCTGACCGCGATCCTTAGTGGAGCTCGGGGATCTTGCTTCTGGAATCAGTCCACAGCCTCTCAAGCTCCATTTCGAGCATATTTTTGATCGATTTGGAGGAGTTCTGACATGACCCATCAAGGGTTAATGCTGTTTTTTGTTTTAACAGAGTTTCTTCGCATTCTGACTGCATTCTTGCTTGATCTGGCCGCCATGCCTCACCCTCTTGTTCTGCTTCGCCTTGAATGCCCAATACTTTTTTCAGTTTTGTCCTGCTCGACCCTGATCTAAAAATAGGATATTTCAAGGAAAACAAGATAGGAGAAAAATGCGTTTAGGGTTTAGCAGCGGTTAGGGTGGCGGCAGGCGACCGCCCGATCTCGTGCGACCTTCTCTCTTGCACCTCCGTTGCTGGACGAGTAGCCAGTGCAAAATCTAGCTACTGGCTTCTGCATCCAGTGTTTTCCCTGCAGATTTAAAGAAGATGGACGCAGCTCTAAGTTTTGTAGCAGAGGTATCTTTGGTGTTCGCCTTAACCTTCGAAGATGCTCTCCAACACAAAATCTTGAGGTCGGAAAGCCTTCTTATTC
This sequence comes from Isoetes engelmannii, assembly GCA_011763485.2. Taxonomy (NCBI): domain Eukaryota; kingdom Viridiplantae; phylum Streptophyta; class Lycopodiopsida; order Isoetales; family Isoetaceae; genus Isoetes; species Isoetes engelmannii. Next base: position 13,852 of record JAANSK020024689.1, read on the forward strand.
TTCTTTTTCTGTTTAAAACAGCTTTTACAAAAGCCATCTTGCATCAACGGGGTTGTATTCTTGCTCTGTTGGGTGGGTGCTGCTGGAAAAGATACAACCATGGGACTTTATGATATGATCTATTTCGTTCTTTGTGGGTTGTTTGGCCAGTTCACGTTGTCAGGTTTCAGGTCAGGATATAAAGGCTACACTCAATGTGGCTATTCTTGGTGGCTACTGCACTCACTGCAGTGAAAGAAATCAACTCCACTCACTGTAGATCGGGGCTCTGAGGTATTTCTGGGTTCAGTTCCTTTGTGGGGATGTGTTCAAGCCATAGCAGCCAGGTTGAGTCTTTTTTTAGTTTATTTAACATGGAAGAAAAATCCTTCCTTCTAAGCGGATATTTTAAAGCACTGGGGTCAGTTGGGGCAGACAATAAACTTGAACTGGGCGGTCGCTCTGCCATTTTCTACTAAGGCATTGGCCATTATTTGGGGTATGCCACACTTCTTATTAACGACAGGTTAGCCATTGAGAGATTGCTCAAGATTTATTCAGCCGGCATCTTAGCACCTCAAATATTTAATGATTTTCTGTGTATTTAGCTCCTGATCCTTGTAATATTCCTTTGTATGAAATTTCGTGGTGGGTATACTCAAGGTGTGCAAAGATGACTCACAAGAATTAGGTTGCCTTTAGCTCGAGTGTGGGTGATGTTTTGGAAGGCACTGCTGGACTGTGGCTGCACTGCTTTTGCCTGATGTCAGATCTAACAGATTTTGTATGCTTTAATATGTGCACTTGGAAGGGGTTCAATTCTTCTATGTTGGCCTTTTTCCATCCCATCTGGAAGAAGGGTATGGTTGCTAGAGATAATACTATGCAAGGGGGCTTTTCTAAGGTGAAGATTCAGGAAGCATTTGGATCGGGAGGATCGAATGTATTTACTCTATTGCTTATCAGCTTGCTGTTTGGTTGAGTATAATGTTGATGATGCCGAACGCTGGTGACTAAAGGTGGATGTAGAAGTAGTTGACCACCCATTGGGATCGAGAAGATAGTGAGACAGCTTATCTCTTGGAAAAGAGTAAGCAGTCCCCTTGTAGAGTCCCCTTGTAGTATCATTTTGCAGATGAGCAGTTTGGGGCCAACTTAACGAGCGGGAAGACACTCCTTCACGTCTACCTTTGTTCAGTATTTTTGGGTGATGTTTTCAGTGGCATCTTCTTCATGCATCATGGGATCTTCTCTTTGGATGATCTCTTAGAGTCGTGTTGTCTTCCACCTCCACACCTGGGATAAGTATTTGTGCGATCACGGTTAGGCTATCTAGCTTTAATGGGTCATGAATAAATGTATTTTATTACATGTTATTTATAAAAAATAAAAATACCTTGCCTTCAAAAAAAAAAGGGGGAATATTTAGCCAAATGCAAGAAATTGTGTAAGAAATTGTGATTGACAAAAATCATGTGATTTAGCCATGCGTTAGAAACTTCAGGCCTTTAGTTTTGGATTGACGTGCTTATTGAGGTGCTTATCCATGAGCATTGTACTGTAGAATGTTCTAAAACATTCTACTTCGAGATTTCGTAGAGTTTGAAAAAAAAAATTATTTTTGGACTGTCGAGCTTAGTGACGTGTTTGTTCTAAAACATTCTATTTCAAAATTTCGCAGAGTTTGAAAAAAACTTTCTATTTTTGGACTGACGTGCTTAGTGAGGTGCTTATCCATGAGCATTGAGAATCTGGAACAGTCTACAACGTTCTAAAACATTCTATTTCGAGATTTTATGGAGCTTGGAAAAAAAATTTTCATTTTTGGACCGACGTGCTTATTGAGGTGCTTGTCCATGAGCATTGTACTCTAGAATGCTCTAAAACATTCTATCCAAGATTTCGTAGAGTTTGGAAAAAACTTGCTATTTTTGGACAGACGTGCTTAGTGAGGTGCTTAATCATGAGCATTGAGCATCTAGAACACTAGAACATTCTGAAACATTCTATTTCGAGATTTCGTGGAGTTTTAAAAAAACTTTCTATTTTTGGACTGGCGTGCTTATTGAGGTGCTTATCCATGAGCATTGAGCATGTAGAACAATGTTCTAAAACATTCTACTTTGAGTTGCCGAAAAATTTGTTTCGGCTTCCAAAATTTTGGAAACATTTTGGAATTTTGATTGAATTTTGGATGCCGGAAAGTTAGAGATATAATTTTATATGTAAGAAAATGTAATTCATAAGTAAATGACGACCAACAAACTGTTGTATGATTGCATAATTATAGAATCATAGTGTTTTAGTTCCACAGCTCGTGCTCCAAGTTAAGAGAAGCTAGATAAGAAGAGCAAGGCTCTCAACTCTCAGCTGCAGAAAGAGGGCTTTCAATTTCACGAAATCTGGGTAAATCTGAAGGTTTCAATGGCAACATACCAGGTAGGGAAGTTATTCCACAGCCTAGATTCTTTGCATTTGATGTTTCATGCCATGTCTCACCTCCAGCAGAACAATCCTAAATGAACCCTTGGAAGCTAAGAATGACTTGTTGCTCCTGTTTGCACTGCATAGACAAACCACTGCATAAGGAAAACAATGGTGTTGATAGTCTTTGCCAATATGACATCAAGTAAAGGCCAGTTATTTTGCATTTACACAAATAAAAATACTCTTCTTCGTGCATATGAGATCAAATGATAAGATCGTACCCTCTTCCTCGACGTTATTGCTGCAAAGATGCACCAAGGAGTACCGAAATCCACCAGAATATAAGCAAAGAGCGTGCCAAAATCCACCAAGATATGAGTAGAAATATGCGCACAAATGGTAGAAGAAAGAAGAAGAAAGAATGATCTGTTGAAAGAACACATGCTGCCGCCTAAACCGCTTAAAACTCCATACACAACCGGCCATAATCAAAGGGATACCCATCACCCCAAAATCGTGATCCACCGTCCCTGACATTTCGAAAACGCGTATGATAATAATGCAAGGGGAAAATAGCCAAAAAATTTGCTTTTGGATTCTAAATGTAACGCCAGAAAAGGGCGCACCGGCATTACCAAGAACCACTAAACACATTTAACATAGGTAGATGTACAATTTTTGTTTGATGGTATCTTTTGTTTGCAAAAAAAACATGGGCATGACACGTGTAGAAGACTACGAGATTGACATGTACATTTTAAAAAAATTAAGTGGCAGATTGGCTTGGATCTGCTCTAGCTATGGCGGATTCATCTAACATAGTGGCTGCCTTCCAAAGCTTAGAAGATTGTCGTCTCTTCGTCGACAAGTATTATTTTTTCATCGACAAGCATCTATGTGTTGATTAAACTAGCGTTCCTTGATTCCGGCGTTGCTTGATACTGGGCGATTTTTATTAAGAGCAAGCAAAATAGAGGCATATATACAAGGGCGATTTGTTTTTTAAGGGTGTTTCCTTTACAATGGTAGCTTTTTGCAAACTGCCTTCTGCTCCCTTCATCTTTTACTCCAAAACTTTTTTCGTGCTTGGCTTCTCCGTGGCCAAAGATTTTGCCCATTTCTTTTGTCTCTTTTGCAAGCATTACCAAAGGTTTCATATGTGTGGCACAAGTGCCTGAATGTTAAGAGAGTTCTGCTCAAGCAGCAAAGTGGGTTTGGGTTTTAATTACAATCATCTCAGAGTTTTGAAGCAAGTGTTTCTTCGGTATGTAAAGAGTTGTTTCTTCTATTATTGTTTATAAAATATGAAAGGAAGAACAAAATATAGATTGAACAGACTGGTTGGTAAGCCCCAACCGTGGCATACAAATAGGTGTGCATGTGGCTCTTCACATGAGACGTGCCATTTGGTTTGGATCGCCAACTTGGCAATCTAGTCAGCTTGCCACCTAAACACTCTATTTATCTACACAATCATATCTTCAACACCCCCTTGATCAATAGATCAATGGAAATGTAAATTTAAATTTCCCTTGTATCTCCTAACATCAACAAACCATTACATCCAACAAACCATTACATCCAACAATTCTAAATTAAATCCCCCCTAAATCCCCCTTTGGTTTAGGTGCATATTCACACAGGGGGTGAGTCCGGGCAACGAGAGCTGTTGGATGGGCATATTCATGACTTATGCCTTGATTTGGACCGTAGATAGCGATCCTCGTT
>JAANSK020024800.1:0-17982 GCA_011763485.2 Isoetes engelmannii
AACTGTGTGGCTTCGACAACTCATACTGAGCTTGGAATTCCACCAGAAAAACACCAATAAGATCAGCATTGCCCTGCGATCCTATCCATCAGCTCCTCACTGTTACTTGGATAACCTCTAATAGGAATCAGGTAATTAAGTCTTCCAGGCTACATATTATATAGATTAGAAATATAGGAGCTTCTCTTTAGTGCTAATGATGTATGTTTTTGTTACTCATCAGCTTTGAACCCGTTTTGATTCGTGAGACCACTGTTGCAGTAGCCTCCAGACTATGAGGGAGCCATGGGCCATTGCAAACCTGGATATCAGTGATATCTGGTTTTTCGACAGCTCTTGACCAAGAGTTTCCGTCTCACTTTGATTATCCCATTCTAGTTTTGTTATCAACGCTGTGGTTTTCCCTGCATACATTGGTCCCAGAATAATGTGTATCTCTCCGGTTCCAATTTCCATCTTACTGCACACACTGCATCTCATCTACTCAACAATTGCTCTCAATTCTTATGTTTCGTAGAGGTTTTTTGGCAAACTTACCTATATGTCCAAGCTTTCAAACAATTTGCAAATCAGCAAACTCTGCTCCTCCAGATTCGGTTACGGATCTAGGTTGCTTACAGATCCCGGTTCCAGATACCAGGCGCATCCAAACGCTTGCATGGATCTGCAACTCCTTAGCTCTACTTGACTGGAGATGATCTCTGTTCCAACGGCTGCAGGGAGGTTGAAGAAAGTGTCACTTATCAAGTTCCGTTGAAAACACATATTCATGGTTTATACCATCGTTTCCTGCAATCTGAGCTGTCCAAACCGTATATACCGAGCATATACCACATTCTCCCCCTCCATGCAAAGGGTATGCTCTTCGGGCAATCTAAAAAGCGCTAGGAAATATGGCCAAGAAACAAAGACCATGCAGAATGACTTTCGGATTGAACTAGGGATGCGTGTTTCAAGTTACTACATACTTGGCATGACAATTTTATCACGTAAAGGCAGAATTGAACTCTGGAACAGTCAACAATTCAGGACCTTTAAAACCATATAGTGCAAAATTGAACTCTGGAACAGTCAATAATAAAAAATGCCATTGGAACCATATAGCATAGGATTGGGGATGGTCTATGACCAAGAATCACAGTAAAAAGAATGGTAAAGGTAATGTCCGTATTCTGTTAGGGGGCAACTTTCTTTTATATCTCATGTCAGTATGCATGGATGAAGTTCTGGAATCAAAATAGCTTTTAGTGTTTATGCCTCGTACAAGCACTAAATTACTCAAGCAATATCCCCATCTCCTATGATAGAAATACCTAAATTGGCATATTTTCTATTTTTTAGCTAGGAAATAGCACGCTACCAAATCCCAGTTTGAAGATCTGCACGTTCGCATCAAATAAAGTTGACTAACCATACACCCATAATCACATCATAAACCCCAAATCCTCATTTGAAGCACTTGTTGCAAGCAATAACCCGACCACCCCCATACTTTGCCCATTAGTCCTCACCCACCAAGCATCTTCACATGTTCAAACCGCAGCTTCTTAATCAATCTTCATCCTGAACTGTTTCGTCCAGCCTCTTTTCAAGAGCCTCCAATGTAACCGGATGACCCAACTCCAGGCTGGCAATTGTCCACAATTGGGTGCATAGTGCTGCAAGATATCTTGTTGACATATTCCCATTCCTTTTCAGGCATAAATATTCACCAAAGACCAGGATATAATCATGCTTTTTAAAAAAGTTTAGTACCACGATAATAAAGAGCACCCATAGAGGCAAGACAAAAGATAACTAAGCTGAATTAGGATGTATGCTATCAGAGTTGAAAGTTTTGAACTGGACTTGAGGCTTGAAATCAACAAAAAGCTGCAACAAAACTTACTAACAGGCAGTTATTTTATGCAGTGACATTCAATGAAAAGTAAAGCTATCTGAGATACCTAGCTTGCGAGCTTTTTCAGCAAAAACTCCTACATAACATGTTACTAGCTACCTTAGCATTTCAATACTCCTGAAGATAGTTTGCTTCCTGTCTAAGCTCCAAGAACTCGTTCAATGCAGCCCTCAATTTACAAACCAGAACAAAGATATGTTGTTATTTAGACTTCATAACGGCATCAATATACAAGTCTTTGACGTCCTAATGTGCCTTGACTATGAGCAGATTATTCAAAGGACACCAAGGATAAATCATTCAGTAAGTATGCAGGCAGGATGCCCAATGTGCAATTATTCTGCCGAGTCACTTGAGCACTGCTTCATAGAGGCTCTGACGTCAACATGCTTGAAATCGGGTGTTAAAATATTTGGGCTCTCCGTTTCTGTTCGGGGTAGCGCATTAGGCTCTATTCACTGCTCTGAAGAAACTAGCCATTCACATACCAAAAGCTTGCCTGGTATGGATTGTATGAAAAAGGAGAAGCTACAGGTTTTCTCCCATGAATACATGCATCCTTCTTGGATCTTGCTGTCTCTAGGACCTAAGTTTAGGAAGCAAGTATTGGCAATGGAGGATCAGAACTTGAGTCAGCAATGGTAAACCCTCAGCATTGCCTAGAAGCATATACTGTGGCAGAAGCCAGAAAATGAGGATCATATAACCTGAATGGCTTGCTCTTAATCTTTTACGCTCAACTCCTGCTGCACTTGCCATGGCTGCCTTGCTGATGACCATTACAATTACTATCCTTTGTAGCATGGTAATTGAAGAATGCGCCTGCCTCAATAATGGCACTAGAATTTGGTCATAGAAAGGAACAAACAGAAACACTGTTAATGCTTGTGAATGAGTGCATGGAGGCTGCAGGTATTGTAAAACGCCCTGTAAAAGATCTTCCATTGTGCTTTCTTATCTGACAAACAATGTGTTGATTTGGGGTGTGCTATGTAGTAGGGTAAACAACCAAACCAAATTGCTATTGTCCTTATGATCAGTTTTGTGTTTTCCACTTGCTCTACAATGCATAGTCTCCAAGGATTCAAAAGCAAGCATATGCATACATTTTCTTTTTCATTTATTTTTGGAGGTCCAGCGCTTTGACTAGCCCTCATCCATCTGCAAAGCGCAGAAGGTATTTTTGACTTTTTAAATTTGAGATACCTGAGCAAGACATGTTCATATTCTCTTAATAAGAATAACCGTTAACAACCACAATTCAGAAGATAGACTGTCGTGCACAATTTACATTAGCATCAACGACCAAGAATCACCCAGATAAGAACCACAATTTCATAGCCATTTTTTTCAGAAACAAACCACTTAAACTAGCCACATTGACCAAACATTGTCTGGCAATGGGTGGAATCCTAATGTCTTGCCAATGGCATTGAACCAGTGCATAACAGCTATGGGCCGGATCTTTCCAGTCCCTGCTTCTAGACCCCATTATTGATTAGCACAAAGATAAAGATTAAATTTGTCAAAACAAGAACACTGATCTCTGTTGTGTAGATTTGCTTCAGGAATGGATTTGGCTTGTGTAAAGATTATGTGTTCTAAAACCCTTCGGGATAAAAGGAATTTGACCCTTCCCTTAACAATGCATGATAATATTTTCTTTAGAGACAGGATAACTTCATTTGAACGGCCATTCACAGCTCTGGCCTACAATTCAGTGAATTGAGTGAAGTAAGCAAATTAACTGATACTTTTTTCTGTTTTTCTGTTTGGACAGCAAGGATACTCATAATTTACCAAGATACTGTTTGAAGACATTCCTAAAAAATGTGGGTGCATATCATGGTTCGAGTTATCGTCAAAACTGGCTTTGTTAATAAGTGAGCAAGCTGGTTTTCCAGATAGTAAATATAGTCAGTCGCAATGGGCGGAAGTGAATAAAGCTGGTCTCAGATAGTGCATATTCAGGAGTCTATATTCAAAAGAACTGCATTGAAGGACCCGAAACATCTCAAACTCTAGGGTTTTACAAGCATTAATTTCTAGCATATCAACTACAAATATATGCCTACCTCTGTGCCTCAGAACAGAATGATCCCGCGCAACTCCTTACCGGCTATGGCAGAACTTTAAACCCTTAACGGGTATGGCGGAGCCCTCTGTAGTCGCTTACGGAGGCCTTCGATAGAAACCCAATAAATTTTCCTCGGCCGTTTTTTATGAATTGTGCCGTGTAGCGTGTACCAATAGGTTTTTTGCCTCGGCAAAATAGAAAGGAAGGAAGGAAGGATATTTTAACGTGCACGGAGGCCGACCAGCGCCGTCATTGGCAATTTTTTGGTTGCTTGTGCAGGGCAATTTTATCGAGAAAAGAATATACGCAAAATATTCGAAATAAAAGGCCGAGATTTGTGGGAGGATAGAATTTCTATAGGATATGCTAAGTGGACGTCCACAGACAAGAGCAAAATAAAAAATATCGTTTCTGTAATTGTTTCTAAAAGGAGTTCAGGCAAATATCCTGCCGACTAAGGGATTGCATTCTTCGGCCTCATTTGTATAGGTACAACGGTTCTCACGTTTTCTATTTGAAATCACCTTCTGGCTGATACAAAATTGTGTTGTAGAGGCTCTGAGGATTTTAGCAAGTTTTGTAAGGAAGCTCCGTTGGATGATGCAATTGAGTTAACTAAAAGTAGAAGACAACAAGGCATTTCCATATTATCTCCTACAAAGTTGCCACAAGAGGAAGAACCTGGAATGTGTCAGAAAGGTCAATGTTCTTATTGTTCAGAGCGGTCTTACTTCAGTTGTTGCCTTGGGAGATCATCCTATTGGGCTTTTCGCATAGCATGGAAGCTTACTTGAAGCCTTGCTTTTCCATTATCTTATCTTTTCCAGTTTGGTTAAGACTAATATCAGAATGTTTCTTGTGTGGCAGAAGGAGTGGTGATATGCTCTTTTATTCCTAAATAAACTTATTTAGCACCAAGTAAAAAGAGATCATATAAGAACATTTATTACACTCACCTCAAATGCATGTGTAAGCAACAATCCACAAATGTCGAGCTTGCCTCTTCCACAATAGCCTAGCTTCGGTGAAGAATAGAAAAGAGATCATCTGATAAATAGCAAAGGAACAAAATATTAGATTCCATGATAAATAGCAAAGAAACAAAATATTAGATTCCATCAGTGGTTATTAGTGTAGACCCTCCAGAATTCATTGGCTATTATATATAGGTTGGTTGTAAAACAGAGTGTGCAGTGGAATGGAACACTCCAAATCCTCTGGAGTGATCTCTGAATTCATGTTAAAAAAGCCTGAAGCTAGTTCAACAAAAATGATAAACCTTAAAAATGGCAAATATTAAAACGTACAGTTGTTTTAGCTCTACTGCTAGAGCCTATAGCATGTTTTAAGGTGATTATCTGGCGTAAGACAATCAGGACCATAGGTCTCAATAGAGTTTGTACTAAACCCCGAAAAATCTTATAATGAAGAGCCATAACAATACAATAAACTGCCTGTTTATGGACGGGCTTGCTTCTACTATATGTATGATAAATACAACAGGAGAAAAGGGTACTAATTTGGATATTTAACTATTATAAACAATCCCCTAGAGGTGAGGCAAAGTATTATAAGGAAGAGAATTTCCAATTTTCTAGACATGAACACAAAAATGATGCGACCAAGTTGAGCCCGTAGCTTCCACAATCTTGGCGTCCAAGTCCCAAGTCTGTAGCTTTTGCTCATACATGAACCTATAAAGGCATCTTGCTCAGTTTGCAAGCACTGTTGCATTCATATTTTGCATAGGTACCTTGTCATTTTATTTTCCTTGACCATTGAGGTATACTTGCAACATTGCAGTCAAGTTTCCCATGGACACCTTTTAGACAAGATGTTCAATTGTAGCATATATTGATATCTAGTATATAAACATCTATGTTAGACAAATACATGATCATCAGTACCTATTGCAGCATAGTGGCATTTTCATAAACAATAGCTCTCAGATTTTGCTTCAATAAAAAATTAAACTTCAAATCTTCATGTCACACTTTACCTGAAGACATGTCCCGCATGACAAAAGAATTTGATTTTCTTCTTTTTTTCCAAAAGTGTCAGCCAATGCTTTAATGATGGACCCATAGGCAAAACCAAAGCATGAACATTATAATTTATGGAGCGTGTAAAGTCTGACAATTGTGAGAGATGAAAAATTACTTGGATGGCAAGGATAAGTCTTTTTATCAGAAAACAAATTCGATCTTCGGTTAATGCTATTCAAGGTATTAGAACTTTCTCATGTTTCAACACCTGCACAACCAAAACCTCTTTGTCCCTACTGTATGATGCACCAGAAGAAGACAAACAAAGTGCTTGAACAGGAGATTAATGGAACATAAATGAAATCCTTACATTTAACTTAACTGCTAAACTCGTGGGAGTTCTTCCCTCTTTTTTGTTCTAGATTTTGGCAAGGTGGCAAGGTTTATTTCTTACAGCACACAAACCTCTTGAGAGCTGAAGTAAGAAAACCATTGGGAAGACCGTTGCAAGCCTGAATCTTGGACATTATATGCTTCAAGAATGTTTTGCCAGTAGGAATCTGCATCTAATGGTACGAAATTAGACCATATATTCTCCTATTGGATAAAAAACCAGAAATAGAAGAATGATAGGCAGCTTGGCCATTCAGGGTATCTGCACGCCATACACCACGTACTCTTCTCACATGCCACACGCCTACGTCCTCTTTATCCATGCCCCAAAATCATACAAAAAATTCTCTTCCGATTTTTGGAACATTGGAAATATCTATTGACTGCCAAAACCCTTAAAACCTAGGAAGATTAACCTGAGAAAAAATTCAAAAAGTTTTTAAAATGCCGGGAAAACCAAATTTAAACAATAAATATTGTTCTTGGAAACGCATTAGTTGATATGTATGCGAACTGTGAAAGCCTCGATGAAACATTTGATAAACTGCACAAAAAAAATCTTGTGTCATGGGGTGCAATGATTGCAGGGTATGTCCAGTGTGGAGAGTGTTATCTAGCTCTAGAATGTTTTGAGGCAATGCAAGTGGAAGGCATGAAACCAAATGTAGTGTCATGGGGGCCTCTGATTGTCGGATGCGCAACATGGGGAAGCTCTTTTGTCCCTTGAAAGATCCATTTGGGAAAAGTGGGACATATTTCAACATACGGGCCTCGGTCACTAATTTGGAGCTACTGCTTCTACAAAAATATTAGGCAGTTCATATACTTTGATATTTTTGAATCCTTCTTAGATATTGCATCTTAGGTTAGTTTAGTGTTTTTTTACGGATTGCATTTTGGGAAGACATCAAAAGAACTGAGAGTTTGCATTTAACAAGTTACACATATAATCATTATTACAGTTGAGACTCAAGCACTATGTGCCTTAGCATACCTAGCTACTGCATGTAGGTTGCTCATGGCTTTATCCATTTCCTTCTTAGGGATCTTGTGTGTTTTGTCTTTCATGAACTGCTTTGGTTCGTATGACCACACCACACACTCCACAAATTCCCTCCTCACCGGGTCAGCTGGATTATTCCTCCACCTTTTCTCCTAGCATTTAGAGTATTGCTCTTTGAGATCACCTTTCTTGTGCCTCCCAACAGGTTCCCAGAACTGCACCTGGAAACCAGGTCGCAACTCCTTACCATCAATCATGGAGGAGGTCACCTCACTCATAACCATACCCAACCATATCCGACATTCATCACTGTCAGGCCTAACCAACATGAAGTAGCCTGGTTTGATGTCTTGAAAGGGATCCCATTCTGTAAGATCGAACCACTTTGACTTCTTGGCCTTGCTTCCTACCCACCACTTGGGCCCTTTGGTGGCACAATCCTTAGTAGATGTCCCAGCACCAAGTGAACTCTACCATCTAGTCTCTGGAAGGAACCCATCCCTTAACTTGTCCACACAAGGTTGGTCTTTCTCCAAACAACATACTACTTTCTCCCAGTATGTGATTACGGATCCCATGTGATCCTTCTTGAGTGCAGTGCAGAGCCTTCCTTTTCGCACATCTTCCCATTGGGTTAAGTATTCCCGAATGCATTTCACCAGCTGGCTAGAGTCCTTAACATTTTTGAAAGGGAGAAGTGGTTTAGGCTGACCTGAGGGAAGCAGCACTTCACCCTCTAGACCCTTTTCCCATATTTCTATGCCTTGTACAGGCATCAGAGCTTATCAGAAGGCCTCCATTTGTACTGCATGATTGGTATTCCATCTCTAACCCAGAACTTGGATTGGAGTGGCTTAGTGTGCCCTGTCAGTTTATCCTTGCCATCTAGTAAGCATCCCTCCACAAATGACTTCCAATTTGCAACTTCATTGAGCAAGAATGCCATGGGATTAGGGCTCACACAACTCTCAAACAAGTCCATGAGTTCAGGAAGAGTGGTCACATTCTCCCTCCGTATCTAGTGGAGAAGGTGCCAAAGAATCCATCTATGTCGTCATGGGTGTGCCCAACCATCATAAACTCCACTTTTACAACTTTGAAAATCCCAACTGCAGTAAGGTATGACATTGCCCCAAACATCCATCTATTCTTGTTTTCTTTCCAGCAGTTATCTAGTTGGATGCATAGTTCCTCGGGCAAGGGCTTTCCATAGATGGGGAAGTTATCCCATGACCTTTTTCTGCCCAACTAGACTTTCAATACGAGCTCATTTATTTGCCTTTGGTAGGCCAGAGGTTGATCATCCATCAATGCATAAAAAATGGAGGTTGATGGAGAGTATCTCCTGTATTCTATCATGCCCCTCTCTAATGTTCTCAAACACTTAAAAATGGAGCTTACATGAAAATTTGGATCATCCTTCCATAGATCAAGCACGAAATGGCCATAGGTTCTTGCACCATGACCATGTGTGAGAACACCTGCCAAACTTACCTTCAGTTGGAAGGAGTTTTGGCAATGCTTCGGCAAGGATCCAGCTTAGGCAAGAAGGTCTTGTGCTGGTCCATCTTGTCTTTTGCAACTATTTAAATCTAAAGCTTCATGATATGTTTCAGTGGCAGGTTGATGAAGAAGAGACATAGTCAAATGGCAACCGCCACATACGAAGACTTATAGTTTTTGTTTTATAATATTTGTTATGTCTCACAATGACTTTATGTATTTTGTAGTTCAATGATGCAAACAATATAACATCAACTTTTGACTATAGTTTTGAAAATATATTTTCTCACTACTTTTGATATTCCATAAAATAATCTGGATTACATGTACATTTTTGATACCTATGTTTAATTTCCTGTAATTTCTTCTGATAATTTTTTTTATTTTTTTTTTTGGATTTTGTAATGATTAATTGATTTTTTAAGTAACTAATTAAATATTTCTGATTTTTTACATTTTAATTAAATCTTCATTGATTTTTAAATAGTTAGTTAAACTTTTATGATAAATTTAATTTTTTTGGTATTCTCACCTATTATGTTTTAAATTACTATTTTATTCTGCAATTTTTTAGATTTTTTTTTAGCGCAACAGCCCAACCAGGGGTCTTAAGTTATCTGAAAGCCTAGCCTATCCACGTGTCCTAAAAATTGACCTGGCCATACTTGACACCATTAGATCTTGATCTATAAAAACGGACGACACAGAAAATTAGCTATTTCTGAAGCGTCGCCTACCTAACGCAACCTATTTCCTCCTAACCTGCCTTTCCTTCCTTTGGTCCGGTTCCTTCCTCCTCCTTTGGTTGGTCTTTCTCCGGTTCTTTCAGGGGCCTTGCTATCAGTATTTTAGGAAGATTTGAAGCTTTTTATAAGCAGAGCTTTCTAAGGACATGTAAATCTACCAAAATCCGACTTTCCTTTACCACATAGATGACGCAATTTTTCACGTCTCTGTTTTTGCTCTTTACGAGTTTTATTTTCAGGGCCGTTTCCTGATTTTCTCATTTCCTTCCAGGTTGTAACATTTTTGCAAGCTAGTTCCCAAGAAGCCGAACCTGTTTGGTCTATGAAAAGCCTGTCTTGTTTTGGTCCAAACCCCAACCCTTTTCGTTGGACATAATACAAGAGTTGCAGCCAGTCTACAGATGCGGTTGTAGCATTTGGCCTTAGACCATTTTGGCCAGCCTTAAGTAGTTCTCTGGAGCTTTGCAATCTGAGTTTCATGTGGAGCTTTCGGCAAGACCTTCATTCTTGGGAGCAGACCAGTCCGCACAGGTTTATTTTTTAGTTGCAATATTTTTTTTTACTCTGTCTTGGAGCGTCCAGACTTGGACTGAACATAGAAGATTGGTGTTTTTCAAATGCTTCATGTGATGCATAAGAGTCTTGGCTCTAACCATCCAGAGCGTTGCCTCTAGGCCACGGATATCCATTGCCATAGATTTGCAATCCATAGTACTGGGGTAAATTAATGGGCTTTTCAAATAATCTTCGTACAGATCTTCCTTGTGTTTGAATTACCTCTAATTTTTATCTTGCTTTTCATCTTTCTTTTTGCAGCTTCAACTCTAAACATTCAGGATTTTCTGGTTACTTGATTGCGTCTATCTAATTCATGGCGCTTGCATTTGGTTGTATCTGCAACGCTTCAACCAGGTTTACATATTCCATAACTCTTTTAAAATTGGCCCAGGTTCTTTCAAATCTCTTCCTTTAGTCCCCGCTGAAATGGCCAGGTAGTACACTAGAGCCTTATATAAGGACGAAAGGTTGCACCAAGGCCAGGTTTTATCTAATGATTTCAGAGATATCGTCCTCTTTCTGAGGGTAAAAAGATTTCACAAATGGAGAACTGTTCTGTTTTGTTCAAATGTGTTAAAGCTACTGGCATTATTGAGATTGAGAATGAATATGCATACCAGACTACTGTCCAGATTGCAGGGCACATTTTTAAGGGTGTTTGTCAGACCATGGCTTAGATCATGGAAGTAGCTCTTCTTCACCGCCTGATCTACAGCTTGATTGCAGAAGCTTATCTACAAACTCTGCACTAATGAGTCCATCAGGAATGGATGGAACTTCTGATTAGTCTATTTAGTCAGAACTTCTGATTAGTCTTCAAAGCAGGTTATCACGCTGCTGCACCATTTCCTTCTAATAACATTATTTTGGATTGCAATGTATATGTATTGATTCAGGAATTTGAATTGGCAATCCTTGAGAATAAGTATCTTGCATTTTTCCAGTATGGTAGTTTTTATTGACACTGGAGGACAAAAATCTCCAAATGCTCAAATACTATGAGCCAGAAAGCTTCTTATTGCCATGTGACAACTTGACAAGTACAAGGCAATTGCTGCACTCAAAGGGCTCTCTCTTTATGTTTTATATGGCACTCCATATGAGTATCTTCGATTGAAACATGAAGTTAGGTTTGATGCACCAAAGACATCTTATCTGTTAGATTATCTTGCAAAAGGGCAAAAGGGCAAAAAGCTGTTGAATTCAAACTTCAAGATTAGCAACAACAAGAGTTCTTTTAGAAGCATGTTGGTGCTGCTGGAAATCATGCATATCGTATAAATGGTCACAAACCTCAAAAAGTCCATTTGTTGCATCATTGACAACTGTGCAGTTAGGCAGAGCAACAGATCTCCCTTGTCTTACACATTTGAGTTCAGTTACTTTTCTATTCATTTAATTTCCTATTATTTCCTGCAGATGCTTGAACTTTGTTGCATTGGAACACAATGGTGCTTTGAATTGGCGGAGCATAATTGTAAGAGATGAGCATGTGTTCAACATGTTGGTGCAGATAATGTTCTTATTGTTTGTTTGCTGGCAAAGAATGGGAGCTAGAATATTTGAGGGCTTGGCACAACACAAGCCGAGCAGATCTTTTATTTTAGATTTGCCCCTAATTGATATGATCACTGCACAGAATAGACTGAGCAATCAGAATTTGCTATCTATATAGGAATTCTACCAGGTAAGAATATTCTACTAGAATATTGTTAAGAATGATATCAATGGTATTGTGCGGAACTGATCTTACCGCGTCATGTAACACCAAGCAGATATATCCCTTGTTTTACATAGCCTATTTAGAGGTGGGTAGAACTTCTTGCAAATTTAATCACTACTTTCCTGTGGTAAATCATGAAACAATTTAGTAGAGCATAAACTTACAAACTTTGCAACTCTAGCTAACAGACTGCAACCTATAAAATTACTTCACGGTACTTCATGGAAAGAAGGATCCCTGCTTGATTGAGTATGGAGTCCTTTACAAGACTTTTTTATCTAGATGATACTTCTTTTGACATTTTTCAAATACTATAAACATTTCTAAGAATGCATATCTATGCTCAAGACTTCAACAACCATCTTCCAGTTTTCAGTTCTCTGTTGTAATGACATGTTTGTTGTAATGACATGTTTACTGGAACTGGAAGAGTCAGTATGGCTTCACTAACTATAATCACACGAAATGTGAACAAATAATCTATATAGTTATACAATGATCAGTCGGCAAGTATCATGGACAGAACATGGGAAGAATCTGAACATCTATTTCAGCAATCACGTATAGAAGCATGCCCATGTATGTTCGAGCCTTGGCTAAGGGCAAATATGCCGATGCAGAGACTCTTAAAATGAACATTTAATGAGCACATGGACAGAACATGGGAAGAATCTGAACATCTATTTCAGCAATCACGTATAGAAGCATGCCCATGTATGTTAAGGGCAAATATGCCGATGCAGAGACTCTTAAAATGAACATTTAATGAGCACATACTTGGGAAACCTTCTGGTAGATATGTATGGAAAGTGTGGAAGTACGAAGGATTCTTTTCACGTCCTTGGCAACTTGACTCATCAAAACGTCTTCAGTTGGACCATGCTGATTATAACCTATGTTGTGAGTGGTTGTTTGAAAAATGCAGGTGACATGGAATGCTATAATCCACCAACAAGAGCGACGGATTGCCCTTTAGGGGCAACTTAAAAATGTCATAAGAGATGGCCAAGTACACACCATTCCACAAATTTTTCCAAAACCAAATACCAACAATAAGAACGAAACAAACTGGCTAAATAACTCAATAATAACAAACCACCCATAAAGGATACAACCACTCCATAGCCAACTTATCTAAAGAAGAAGTACAACTATAAAATGGCTAAGTAAAATGTGTATTTCAATTTAAAAGTTAGGAAATGCTAAATAAAACGTGTATGATCTCAAAAATAAAAACATTAATAAATGAATACTTCAGTTACAAACTATATAAGATCCAGCGCTAAAACTGTCGTAGCCTCCGGTTGTCAAGGCATGATGTCAACCCATCCAAAATAAACAAAAAAGGCTAATAATTTAGAAGAAGAAGAAACAAGATTTTACAACAAAAATGCATATTCTATTTGATGATCTGCCCGCTTGCCTCTCCCAACGTTCTGGCCTCTGCTGTCGGCCGCATCAATGGTGCTTCTCGATTAATAACTGCACACAAGCTGATTCTTAAGTAACCATTAGCCATCGGGAGGTCGTGCAGCATCCTGGTCGGTTTGAGCTCGTCGCCTACTGGAACCTTTGCTCCGGTAGCATCGAAGAAGTCCATTGATTCAAACAGAGATAGTCCGTCAATAAAAAGAAGCGCTTAGCACAACACTGTAATGAGCAAACTCACCTCGATTAGGTGCCATTGTCGGGGGAAGCTTGGCGATCGCTTCGGTGGATTGTAGTCGATGAAGCGCCCTGAAGTCCGGCGTCTATGGCAGCAACGAGCTCGCCCCCCTTCACATAATGAGTAATGAAACACAAAATGTTCCAGGTAATTTCAAAATATCCTTAAAGGCAGGGTAAGGTTGCCCATGCTTAGGCTTGTAGTCTATCAGAAGACCCCAGCAATTCTACTTTTTAATTTTTAAAAGACGAAGTTAATGATAACATTGCATTTGAGTGGGGTAAGGACGTCCGTGCGAAATCTTTTAGCCTATGGCGTTCTCTCTATGGCGTGCTCTCAATGATTGCTAGTTTAAATTTTTTTTAAATAGAAGCTTGAGTATGTAATTTCTTTTGGGCGGGGTAAAATCTTCCGTGCGATACCGTTTGGGGTACATGATTACTTGTTTAAAATATTATGCAAGAAAACAAATCTCATTTCACTATTTCATTGCAGCAAGGTTGAAGCAAGCAAGACAATCAAGCACCGCAGCGCTCGAATAACTTCGAATTTCCTCAGGCGCCGGAACATGTCAGGGGGGAATCCAAAGAAGAGGGGTGGTGACAAGCAGGCACCAATGAATCCGCCGAAGAACAATCCACAAAGTAAGCCATTCTCGTGCTAATTTTATTGCAATTTCTACGAAAATTAAGTCTTCATCTTCTCATGTTTCAGGCCAAAGGACCTGGTGATCACCAATTCTTCTCTTGACAGAGTACATGATGTTTCTCAGTAGGGGCTTTGATGTCAACTTTGATTTAGCAGAAGCTAGGCTCTTCCCAGGTGAACCACTTGAGCTGGACATACATTATCAAGACGATTTCTGGCTTGAAATGGTTAGAGGCAGATTACATGTTGATATAATAGACATTCCAGAGGAAGAAATTGCATGCACAATCGAATTCTGCAGAGGCACATATTTGATGACCGAATTGTGGTGGTTCATTTCAAATAATGAAATGAAAATGACAGATCAGCAGTTCTGCTTTTACAGGGAGTGCTATTACTATCGCAGGGGTCTTGCTGATACTTTTGACACCTTGATTCTTCTTTTGGCAACTACCAACTACAATACCTTGATTGAGGAATTAAACTGGGGAAATGACATGTCTCTAATACTATCCCCTCAGTTTCAAGACCACTTTGACTTCATAGAAAACTATCAATTCTAGCCTCTCGAATTATTCCTATCTCCACCTACCTTGATCTACCTCACCTTCTTCTCTACACCTTTGGGCCAAAAAGTATCTGCACAAAATCTTGTTTCCATGTTTGCATGTTACAGCTGTTGGATACTTTTGGTCTTCAACCTACTCTGCAGCAGTTACTCCAACATTTTGAAGATTTTCGATCTGTCTATAGAGTTTGGTTGCTACTCTTACTATACTTAATTGCATACTTCCATGTATTTTAAAAAATGAGGCAACTCTTGGGATGCTTCTATTTCATCTTTTGGTTGTTATTTACTCTATTTTGCTGTTGCATCTTTGGCAACATGCATTACTGTAACTTCCTTTTATTTCTCTAATTAATGGAAAAAATCCTCATTCTCTCTCAAAAAATAAAAATAAAAAAAGGGGACCTGGCGATTACTAGAAGAGTTCCTTTCTTCCAGCTATCTGGTTTCGAAACAGAGCCGCTGCAGCATCCGGCAGATTGTTGGTGGTATGTTGAGGTGTAGCAATCCGGGAAGGAAAATGACTTGATGTTCTGGTATCGGAACAAGAATAGTTTTGGAGACAGGCACAACAAGGTGGGGTTTGTGTTGTCAATCACTCCAATGGATCTGAAACACATAAAGCTGACCATTGAGGATGTTAAAAAGGGCAAGTTTTACCACACCAAAACCTGAATGTCTTGAATTATTCATACTCTTCAATGAACATGGCAAAAGGGTCAGCTGAAAGGGCCCCCCTCCCCCCGGTAAATTGCCAAAATCTCGGGTGGAAGGATCTGGAAAATTTGAAGGAGGACTGCAGTCTCACGTCTAGGAAACTTGGCATTGAGATTTCCATGGTGTGGGATAAGCTTTTCAACACAGGCTTGTTTTTCTCTAATGTTTTGAAAAGCCTAAAACATTCCACGGTCAATAGAGAGCAGGATGCGAATGTGAATAAGGGGAACAAGGATGGGAATGTAGGTGTGAACGAAGAGCCCTAGCCCAACAGGTCTCATGGGACAGGAGATGATGGTTGGGAGATAGGAGGAAGAGATCAATGAATCCTAGTTCCTCGACCTAGATGAGCAGATGAAATTGGTGCAAAGGGGTGCACAGAAAATGGAGAGACTAGCAAAATACTACCCACTGGGGTTAGGGCACAAGGTCAGGATAGACATAAGGAAGTTGAAGGTGTGCACAGGCAATACCGTTCTATTCAACCACATGGAATTTAATTTAGAGCACATGATAGAGATCCTGGGCCCGATGGTGCGTCACCCGATAGAGGACCCGATGGCGGCAGATGTCATTCCTTTTCACAAACGAACCGCCGAGTTGTTCCAGTGGGCGGACGAGGAAGACCTGAGGTCTAAGGATGTGAGGTTCTGGGTCGTCGAGGGGCAGCACTCGGTGAAGGCTGCACATGTATTGTAGTCAGAGGAAGGCGTCCCACAACGCATCAAAGATCTGTATGGAAAGTGGGATTGCAGAGTTCTGTTCGCAGACACTCCATTGAGTTAGCAAGTATTAGCCACTTCCACAATACAATAGCTGCTAGTGCGAGCTACATCAGGTAATGTCTCATACTCCCTACCCCTACTTCCTGTGGACTTTTTTGACTCCCGAGTCGGGAAAGTCCACAGGAAGCGTAGAGTAAGATTTGTTTGGTTTCCCCCCGTGTGAGTTCTGTCTAGCTAGGTGTGGACTTTCTCGACTCGCGAGTCGAGAATTCCCACATGAGGTGTATTGGTTTAGTTTTCTCGACTCGTGAGTCGAGAAATCCATCAAGTTGCACGCAAGTCTATAGAATGGGGCATTTCTTGACCCCCAGTCGAGAAACCTCGTGACTTGCAAGGTGTGTAAGCTTTGTTTGGGATTTCTCGACTCGCGAGTCGAGAAGTCCTAGAGTCTGTATTTGTTGAATGACCTTACTTCGAGAGCTCATTTGGTTTCCTCTTATGCAGCCCTTACCCTGACCAGTTAATACATGCCCTGCAACAGTGGAAGGCACTTGGTTGTCCACAACACCCCAGAGGAAATAGGACTCCCTCAAATAAGTGGAAGGTGTTTGAGCATCTGTGTCGTTACGTGCTTCTAGAGGGACATTAAAATGAGGCTGCAGAGGAAGAAGAAGGTAAAAATTAACGAAGATCGAGGAAGGGCCGGGAGTCTTTGTCGGATCAGTACGACCTTATACTGTGCAACGAAGAGGTCTGGCAGAAATGAATCAGATTATTAAAGGGATTGTTAAAGGATAGCAACGACGAGTTACCACAGAAACCCGATGTCAGGTTGTTTGAAAAGCATTTATGAAAAGGACAATGGATCTCACAGACGCGAAAACTAAAGATCTGCAGGACAAAATACAGGATGGCACGATCTTGTTAAGGAAAGCTAGAACATCTAAGATGCAAGATACAAAGGATTATGCCATCGTTTTGAAGAGGAAACGTGCCTTACAGGAGGGGATTACTGAGTTCTGCAATGCTGCTGCTCACGAGGACCGTGATTTTGAGCACTACAAGGATAGGTGTAAACTAAATGAAGAGGACATGAAGGAGCTAAACAAATTTTGCACGACTTACATCACTAGCAAGCTCAAACGTAATGTTAAAACCGAGGCATTCTCAGAACGTGCACAAGCAATAATTAAGTGCAAGCTTGGTTTTGGCGGCATGCAGTTCAATGCAGATTCCAGCACCCCACCATACGTGGTCACCAAAGGCTACAAAGGTTTCGGTGGACTGCAGTTAGCTCCAGGTCCGGGGTTCTTGTTTGTCATCAACATGATTGAGGACCCAACTGTGTTTTATGAAAAAGGCGATCTTGATCAGTGGTGCAGAACATGCCGAGATATGACAGACCAGGATACATTCAACTTTCTCATCTTCTGCATGCCTGGCAACCAGACCATCGCCATCATGCAGTGTGCTTATGATATCAATTTCTCCAAGAGGATATTGTATTCAATATATGCGATTTAGCGCGACTGCAAGCTGGGCCTACCCAAGTCGCCAAGTTTTGCAAATATTATATTGGTCTTGGTCATATTGGAATCCACTGGTTTTGCCCAGGACACGACTTCTCTTGCATATCCATCTCCCTCTTCTTTCTCATTTAAAACGTCTGGGCCAAGATGTACATCACTATCCCTAACTAAATATTCATTTTCTACTGGATAACCTTGCAAAGAAGTTTGATAACTACATGTACATACTTCAAACTGATCC
>JAANSK020024911.1:0-17974 GCA_011763485.2 Isoetes engelmannii
CTACTATTTTATGATGTAGTGTGATAAGTGTTGTCTAATAGGCCTGAGAGGCCTCCCATAGACATAATACATTTCATCTCTCTCTCTCTCTCTCTCTCTCTCTCTCTCTCTCTCTCTCTCTCTCTCTCTCTCTCTCTCTCTCTCTGTGAGCGGAGTTAAGAAAGGTGTCCTTTATCACTCACTCTGTTTGCTTTGTTCATAGACTAACCTTGATTGCAGACTATGGTGGGGAGGGAATCCCTTTAGCTGATTATGTGGTTTTATTGCTTCTATATGTTGATGATGTGGTTCTGCTATCATGCTCTATTGCAGGCATGCAGAAGCATTTGGATGCTTTGACTTACTTTTGTGATCATAAAGGTATGCGGGTGAAGATGACAAAGACTAAGATGATGGTTTTTGGGCAAATAAAGTAGACCATCTTAAATTTTATTATAAAGCGGAGCCTGTGGAGATTGTGACCTCATATAAATATTTGGGGATACATGTAGACAAATGCCCTAGCTGGAATCTTGCTGTTGAGTATAGAGTAAATGGGGGGCTAAAAGCATTGTACAGCATGCAACGTAAAAGTGGTAAAGCAGAAATATGGGATTTTAGTTTGAGACGAATTTTGTTTCGTGTGTTGGCAAGTTCTATTATACGGATGTGAGGTATGGGGTCCAGGCTTATCTGCGGATTCTTGGAAGAAAGATGAGAAGGTGCAAATAAAGTTTTTGAGAACTGAACTGGGAACTAAGGCCCAAACCCTGTATATGACATGTTGCTTGTAGAATGTGTCATGATGCCTTTGGAAGCCGAGGCTTTATATAGAATGCTTACATATCTTCGTAAGGTACAATTTGATATGGAAAAACATAGCTTACCAAGACGTCCCTTCGAGGAGACAAGGGATGGTATGCATATATTGTAGAGTGGATGAGGAAATGAGGTTTAGACATTCATTATTTGCAGGAGAATAGATCGAACATTGCGGGCTGGGTGCATCAGTGCATCATTAGAAGAAATTGGAGGGTTCTCGAAACAAAGAAAGAATTTTACAGAAAATATGTGAATCCCACACTTCAAGAGGCCAAATATCTTCAGGAAGGTGTACCTTTGAGAACAAGACACATAATAAGCAGGATACGACTTAGCTCCCATAGATTAGGTGTTGAAGTAGGGCGTTGGAGTGATATTCCGCATGAGTTGAGGTTATGTAAGGTATGTAATATGCAAGAAGTTGAAGATGAAACACACCACAAGCATAACATTTAGTCAACCTCATTGTTGGAATTTTTTGACTTACCTGGGAAACAAATTGGGAAGTATTTGAAAGAGGTTTTAGCACAGAGAGAGAAGTTATTACATGATAAAGATGGAAATATTGTAATTGATGAGGGATGGGGAGAGTCTAATGCATTTATGTCAGAGGATGCACTAGAAGACATGTTCTATAATGTTGAGTGTACATATTTGGACCTCTCATAGACCTGGTGGTCTACAGGCATATTAAATACAACATTTCATTTCATTTCATTTCCCTCCCTCCCTCCCTCCCTCCCTCCCTCCCTCGCTCGCTCTCTAACTTTTCTCTCTAGTTTCTCCCTCTATTCTCTCTCTAGTTTCTCACTTTTTCTCTCTTTTTATTCTCTTTCTAATCTCTCTCACTATTCTCTCTTTAGTCTCTCTTTATGTATTCTCTCTATAGTTTCTTTCTTTAGTTTCTCACTCTTCTTATTCTCTCTCTAGTTTTTCTCTCTAATTTCTCTCTCTAGTCTCTCCCTCTATGTATTCTCTCTCTCTAATTTCTCTCTTTTTATTCTCTCTCTAGTTCCTCTCTTTAGTTTCTCTCTCTACTCTCTCTGTCTCGTTTCTCTCTCTAGTTCTATTCTCTTTTTAATTTCTCTCTCTCTAGTCTATCTTTCTATTCTCTCTCTAGTTTCTTTATTTTGCTGGTTTTTGTCTCTAGTTTCTCGGTTTTTCTAGTTTGTATTCTTTCTAGGAGGATATTGTTAGAACTATATCATATGTCCACCAGTGCGACTTTGCATTCTAAAAGAATTAGGGCAAAATGAGTATACGACGACAACCCATCCTCCCCCTAACAAATTGCCTCAGGGGCAATCCAGAAAGAGCTTTGCTTGGGTAGTTTTAAACTTTTTTCCAGTTGATTCACAGTGTTCTTTTTTTTTTTATTGCTTTTCGTTCTATAGGATACTTATTTATCCATTTGAAGGTTATTGACGTGTTATCTCACCTCATTATGTATTCATTTATTTCACATTTAATATATTGAGCGGGATGGGAGTGGGATATATTTCCATGCACAATCTCCCACATGCATTGGTGCAAGAGAGACCCATTTGCTAGTACATAGAGGGGCTTGGCATTCTGGTCCAATGCTAGTCTCGAACCCTCTAAATCATGTTCTTGTCGATCGTTTGGACGCTTGTGTTTATATTTAGCGATTATAGCGAATTGGCAGAACAGGAAAGGCTCCTGCAAGAGCTAAGATCTCAGATGCAAGAGGTGAAGGCTACCCAGCATCCTACAACTTCTGCCCATGCCCATATACACGTGCATCCACATGATGTGCCTACTTCAAAGGATCAAAGGCCTGTCAGACACCGGGCAGCAGTACCCCCATAGATGCGCCTAGCGCTAGTCATTACAGAGGGAGATGTGATAATTGGCCTACAGCGCCTCGCTAATAAGGAGACAGCTGTAGTAACCTCTCATATGTTGCTGTTGCATGTACTTTTTTATTATGAAAATATAAAAATGGCACCTTCATGGTGTCGCCTTGCCCTCAAAATGGCAGCAGATTTGAATGGCGTGCAGGCAGAGCTTCTCAAATGGGCTGGGGCTCCAATGGTACCTATCCTGACAATATTATTTAATAGAGCACTGCAAGAAGGCCTTCCCCTCCAGTGGATTGCCAGTAGAGTTGTTTCCATATACAAGGCAGGTGACCTCACTGCCCAGCCAACTATCGCATGATCATGGTCAGCTCCCTCTTTGCAAAATCATTGGCTGGCATCCTGGAGCAACGATTGACAATATGGGCAAAGGAAGAGGAGGTCCGTGCTCTCACACAGACAGGTTTTCGACTCAGACACTCCATTATTGATCCTATCTTCACTCTGAGAACCCTGATTGAAGATAGCAGGAATCATCGCCAAGACTTGTACTGTTGCTTTGTGGATTTCGCAAAAGCTTTTGACACTGTGCCCAAGGACAAGTTGTGGGACAAGTTGAGGCAGCTAGGTACCCCTGTTGACTTGCAAAATGCAATATACAGGTTATATGAAGTATGCTCAGGCCGTCTAACATCATCGGGAGAGTCTGTCATTAGTAGTATTAGAGTGCGCCAGGGTTGCCCCCTCTCCCTGACGCTCGGCCTCTACATTGATCAATTGGAAGATTGGCTTGCTGAACATGGAGGGACGGGTGCTCAACTCATGCAGCACATAGTTCGGCAACTCATATACGCTGACGACATAGACCTCTTGGCCCACACTCCAGAAGACATGCAGCGTCACCTGGATGCTTTAGACATTTTCTGTCAGTTCACTGGTATGGGGGTTAACTTGGCCAAAACTAGAGTGCTGCTAGTTTCATCGTCCCGACAACCAAGGCCGGCCTCCCTCACTTACCGGGGCAGAATGTGGAGGTAGCTCCAACCTACACACACTGGGACGCTATCAAATTGCGCGCAACAGCAGGTTGGAAAGCACTGTATGCCATGCAAAACAACAGTCACAAGGCAGAATTGTATGCCCGAGGTCATCAGGCACACCTATTCAGGGAACTGGTTGAAGCTGTTCTCTTGTATGGGGTGGAGGTGTGAGGTCCGGTGATATCCCTCGCCACCTGGAATGATCTGGAATAGTTACATAAGGCCTTCGTGGCAAGCGCACTTGGGGTGAAGTCCACAGTTTCATATTAGATCCTACTGCAGGAGACGGGTTTCTGCCCCTTAGAGGGCAGCACTGGATCGTCGTAGTATTTACTTTCAGAAGGTCGTTGATATGGGGGATGCTCGTTTGTCCAATCTTGTTTTAGCTGTAGCAATGGACCCACAACGTCTCAAAGCCTGCTGGAAAGACAAGCAAGCTTAGTGGTTCTCCCGACGGAATCTGCAGGCACACAGGTGCGTGCACGTACGAACAGAGAAGGACCATGACCAATTGAGTCATTATCGTGAGGCTTGCTTCCTTAGCAAACTCTCGGATGCAGATGCACTGGCACACGTCAAGCTGGCATACAATAGGCAGCATGTCAATCCCATGTTCATCAGAGACCCACAACACTA
Source organism: Isoetes engelmannii (assembly GCA_011763485.2). Lineage (NCBI taxonomy): Eukaryota > Viridiplantae > Streptophyta > Lycopodiopsida > Isoetales > Isoetaceae > Isoetes > Isoetes engelmannii. The sequence goes on from JAANSK020024911.1 coordinate 4,298, forward strand.
TTTGCGTACTCATTTGCCTATGAAGAGGCGGAGACTGATAGCTTCCATCCGAATGGGTGCACATCGTCTCCGGATTGAGACAAGCCGATGGACCCGGAAGGCATGCGAGTACAGGATCTGCCAGTGTTGCCAACAGGGAGTCATTGAAGATGAATGCCATACACTTCAGACTTGCCCGACACTCGATCATATCCGAGCACATTATGTTCAATTAGTTGTGTCTGGCCAGCCATTGCAAGAGCTATTGAACATGACGTCTGTGGGCTTGCTGGGCTCCTATCTTCAAGAGGTGATGGATACACGAACTCAACTGTGTCCGCTGGTGCGGTATTGAATGGCACTATATTATTGTACAACATGTCAGCATACTTATTACTGCCAAGGTTTTCCCTCGAAAACCCTTTGGGCGGGGGTTTTTTAATCCTGACAGTAATTGACTTGCTGCTCTCTTTGTTTAGGTCCCATAAGCCAATTGGTCTCCTTGGACGATAAAAAATCTATTCTATTCTATCTTGAGTTTATATTAAGGTTTTTTCATATCATACTGGACATACGATATATATTTGCATCATTTTATTTTTTTGTGAAGTGTGTTACTTACATACAAGTATGGTACATATGGTACAACAATATTACAAGTACTTTGTAGGTACGCTACAAGTACATTACCAAAGTTTATGACATTTTAATAATACAACAACTACTTTAAGTACGTTACATGTATGTTACATACTGACTCCATACTTAAATAAGAAAATTTAAATATACCAATTTTTTTAGGGTACATCATTTTGCCTACAGTACTACCCTTCGCATATTTCTTGGTATTTCCTTTTTTTTTCCTCGTAGGCTCATGACAGTTTAAACTGGAATCCCGTATCGAGTTTCAATATCTTTGGATGTAAGTTTTCTTCCTTTCTTTTCTTCATATCTCTTGTGATCGTGGAAACTTTTATGAGGAGAGCAGAGATATTGGAGATCATAATGCATGAGGAGGCAGCGTGGACCAGGACTATTCTTTTATTTTATTTTTTGCTCTTCGGTCAACTAGGCATCAAGGAGCCGAAGTGATATAAGATCTATACTTTTATAAATTTAGAATTTTGAGAGCACCTAAAGTGGGGTAAGTTGATTTGTAGTTCGAAGTCAAGGCCTTGCTAAGCCCTATTGTTCTAGTGCGTGATCATCTGCAACGTGATATATGAGTTCGAAGAGTTGTTTTAGTTTTGAAAATCTACACTACCTATTGACTTTTGGTGGTATGTCAACTAATTGGTCTGCTATAGAACACGTCCGCGCTCAATAAGCAAAACATTTAGGAAACAGGAGGATCCGATGAATCTCTAGAATATAAAATAGCAAAGTCTATTACGCCCGAGTGTTATTTTGATGTTTATTTATTTTCAGGAAAGGGATGAGCAAGTCCATTATAAAAAAAAGATGCAAGAGGGTTGGAAAAAGCAAGAAAACAAGTGGTTAAGTTATCAAAAAAAGCAAATGGAATTGAAGAAGAAGGAAGAGGAACTTGCGCTTCAACGAAGGAAAGAAGCCGCCATTGATGTGTGTAAAGAGAGGCTAAAACAGGTGTGACAATAAAACCATGAAAAATGGTAAAAAAAGAACACATCATATTTTTCGTTAAGTTATGTTGTCAAAGCAAGAACATAATAGGAAATTCAAAAGAATCTACAGTTTATGCAACAACAAAAATATGTGATGTTAATTGATGATGTAAAGTCTCAACAATTAAATATTCTCATAAATCCTAACAGTTGGAAGGCCGAGATGAGAAAATCAAGCAGATTGAAGATCGAAAGAGGGCAGAAAGGGAAGTATTCAAGAGAATGGCTGAAGAGGATAAATTGATGGAAGAAGAAAAAGAGAAAGCAAGAAAGGAGAGAGCAATTGAAGCCAGAAAATTATTTTTGGAGGCAGCTAAAGCTCGTGAGGCAAGCCTTTTTAATGGTGGTGTTCTGCATTGTGCATAGTGGGTAGCATTATACAAATTTGAGGACAATTTTTTTTTTTTTTTTTTTTTTGGAACATATAATAAATAGCTTTGGAGTCCTACTAGGAAAAGTGAATTGATTATAGACATGCGCCCTTTCCAGAGTCACTTCGTAATGGAAAATCATAATTAAACAAAAGATTTGGGGAGGGGGGTAGTTTTTTAATTGTTTTGTCATACAAAGAGTCCTCTATAGACATTGAACTTTGTTAATAAAGGTTCAAGTCCTGTATCGTGTCAAGGCCCTGTATATAATATTTCAAAATGATAGGTGCCACAAATCATAATTGACCACCTTCACATAAGAGGAGCCCACATATGCGATGTATGTATAATTAATAGATCTGACAATCCGATGATGTCCTGGGTAGGACTGGGACAACTTGAGATCTGGCCCATAATTTTGTGCTCGTCTTACAAGTCCATAGCTTTACCATTAGCTATCGAGCAAGCATCTAAAAACTTCTGCTATTCTTAAACTAACCATATTTGCATTGCGACGACATCTGAGACTCAATATTAGTAGTTGTAAGTGATAATAAATTAAGAACTTGTTTATTGGTCTTACACCCATATCCAAATTGTAATGGATGTGTTTGTCTGCTTTCTGTGCAACAATACAGAAGGTGCCAAAGATGTCATATATAGTAGCAACAAGTCACTCCACCATTGATGGGTTCGATAGTTCATTCCCAACCTTCAAGGATATCTTTATTGTTTATCTAGTAAAGATCCTTCGATTATGTCGAATACCACTTAAGGCTTTATTGATGCTTCTCAATTCTCTTGTTATTTTATTCCTTCCATGCAATTACATAGTATAGCATTATTGCAAAGACATGTTATTGCTACCGAACTTGGATGGTTTTTGCTTCTTTTATAAAATTTTTTAATTGAAGACAATAGTAATACATAGGGTACATATGGATACATAGGTACATGATAGGCCTTTTACATGGAAGATTCACCCAAAATTGCTTTTTTGAAGGGAGCAATAACATTTGAAATATACCATATTTTGGCATATCCAGTCTGAGATGTAAAAAAGAAGTCTGCTTAGAAATATCCCATATTTTAAATGCTTAGAAGCAACTCAGATCAAAAGGCACGGGTCTTTGCCTTTATCCCTCCTCCCAGTTCCTCGAGTGATAGGGATGAAGTTGCAAAAGAGACAATTGCAGTTTACACACTTTTGTCGAGTTGAATCTTTTTGATTAATTGATTGCTTCACAAATGATACCTTCTCGAGCATCATAACGTTGGGTGCATGAGCAGTCGCATCCGCAATAATCACCATAGTATACACGAGGGGCACTCCAAATTGATAAAGCCACATTGCATTGATCATCTAATTGGTTCGGTCCCACTTCAGTGATTCCACTAAAATCAGAATGTTTCATGCAGCAAGATGGAGAAAGATTAGCTAAGAAAAACCTCTTGAATCCGTGAGATATCATATTTTGTTTGTTGAATGACAACATAGGGCCAATTAATCTCCTTATCGAAGATTATGGAGTTTCTAGCTTTCCACATCCTCATGAGAAGTGGTACAGTCTCCAATCGTTGGTAGATTGGGGAAAAAATGTCAATTAAGGAGGTTGTAGAGAGATTGGGAATATGAAATTCCTCAGAGGCTAACTCAAGAACCCATTCAAACCAAGGACTGCATCTTCTTTTTTCTGTATGCGTCTTCCACACAAGTCAGAAAATGACATTCCAATTCTATGCCTTTTGGTATTGGTTGCCAAGGCTTTGTGACATAGCTGCCAAATGAAGGATTTGATCTTCGGATTGATAGGAGACTTCCACATGAAATTAAGATTAATGAATACATCTATGTTCTATTTCAAGTGGAGGGTAAGAATAAGATCCTGGGTTATATACCTGTAGGTTGTTTCAACCTTAAAGCCTATCCTACCATTGATGTGCCACTGGATATCCTGGTTGTGCCCTTTTCCTTCAATTAATGTATCCTTTATAGTCTGATAGAGAAATGCATGCTCATCTCCCAGGTCGGAGAGGACTGAGTTGTGAAACTAAATAAAGTCTTCTTCATTGAATAGATGATGCATGTGAGTGACTCCCAAGTCTATCCATTTTCTGCACTATTGTGGAAAGTGGATTGCAAGGCACATGTCAGGATTATTCGAAATCAATGAAGGTTTCTAGAAAATAGTCTGGTCCCTTGAGAGTCCCTTTTTCCATAGACTGGGTGGTCTATAAGACCAATGCCCAGCTCTATAAGTGTATTTTGCCAAAGCTAAGCCTTATTTCTCAATATCAATAATTCCAAGGCCACCATACTTTCTTTTCTCACTACATTAATAGAAACTGGGATCCAACATTTGCTATTTCCACCACTAGCAATAAACGTGCTATAATACCTTGGAGCTTGCAGGTGGCTTTCTTTGGAGCCATAAGGCTAGAGGATTGGTACACATGGGAGGAGGAGATGCCAGAATTTGCATAATAGCTCTCCCATTTTTAGACAAATACTTACTGTTAAGAGATCAGCTTTTCTGCTAAATATCTCAATGATATCAAGCCACAAATCACTAGCATTAACTCTTAAAGCAAAAGGAATGCCTAAGATTTTCGATTTAACATTAGGATGTACGTACTCACATCCCAGAGTCAATGCCATTTGGCCTCCTCTTACCTGGTCTTTAGCAATAGGTTTTAATTTGGAAGAGTTAAGCTTACATCTTACAGCCAGAGCAATGCCCAAAGTTGTCTAGGACAGCTTGAGTGCTGCAGATGGATAGCTATTCCATTTCAATGAATAAAAAGGTGTCTGCAAAATGAACATTAAGTAAAAACTGATCACCTTGGGATTGAGGGAGTTTCAAACATGTGATTATGCTATTTTGACCAGCATGCTTAAAAGCCCCATTTAAAGCTTTCATTAGTATTAGAAATAGGAAAGGAGCAAGGGGGCATCCCTGCTTGACACTCTTTTTAACTCGAAGAAGGGGCTACATTCACCATTTATGAGCAGAGAGGATCTGAAATATTTGAGGATGAGGATAGCAATTAGGATGCTATTACATCATGAGAGAACCCTACTTTCTGGCACCAAGGGGCAAGAAACTTCCAACTGATAGTATCAAAAGCTTTACTAATATCAAGGGCAATGTTTTGGCTCGATTCCTTAGCCCAGTGCATCCCTAAGATAGCAGGAGCAACATTATCCAAAATGAATATGTCTTTGAGGTAGGCACTTTCAGTGTTGATAATCATCTGATCAAGGATAATTTTGAATCTGACAGCAATAGTAGCAGTAATGATCGTGTAGATCACATTGGTGACAGAGATAAGCCTATAGTAGAAGGAAACATGTTCATCTTATTTAGGGATGAGAGAAATGAAGCTTATATTGATCCTGCAGTCCAGGGTGCCAGAAACCAAAGACTCATCGCAAATGTTAGTAATAGCATTGCCTATAATATCCCATTTTTGTTTTTGAAGAATTCAACAGGTAAATCATCAGCTCCAGGAGTTTTACCATTATCTATACTTTTGATATTGAACCACAATTCTTCCAAAGTGAAAGGCATGCACATACTCATGTTCTGCTGGTCTGTAACCAAGTTTTGCAGTTTGATGAACTCGTCAATTTCCTGGTCTGTGGCATTTGAAGCAGTTCCCATAATTCGAGTGAAGTGAGTTATGGCTGCTCTCTTGAGTTCAAGGTATTTAAAGATGTCAGAACCATCCATTTGGATAATGTAGATCTTTGTCCTACCTTTTGCCTTAATAAAAATATATTTGGAATTGGACCTCTTATCATCCTTTAGTTCCTTAATCTTGGCCTTGAGCTTTCACCGCTTTGCAATCTTGAGCTCATCCTTGCAATCTGGATTTTTATTTGGTTCTGGTGCTCCAAAGGAGTTTGTTGCAATTAAGCTCTAAGATTTTCAAGGTCCTGTTTTCCCTTGAAAATGAACTTGTCTGCCCCATGTTTTGAGCTAGTTTTTGATATCCTTCCTTGCCTTGTTGATCCACCAATCCATCCATCCAAGTTGACCTATGGGTGGAGGAATTCTATTACAAATCTGCTCAAACTCTTGTGTGAAGTCAGAATGATTAAGAAGAGTAACATTGAGTTTGGAAAAGGAGTTTCTTTTGGCAAGTGAGGTATTACCATATATTTCCATCAGCTGAGCTGAAGGAAGTGGTCAGACGAAGTAAAACCACTATGATTGCTAACCCCACTACTATAGTTCCAATTTTTTTTGCTTAAGCAGAACCTATCATGAAGGCAATGGATAGGGTCGTCTAACCTATGATTAAACTAGCTATACACATTGGGTTGAGTTCTAGCAAGCTTCAGATTATACTGAGAGATAAGATGACTCTAGGAGTTAAGTTCTTGGCTCAATAAAGGTCTAAAGTTTGTGCTCTTCATATATCTGTGAGTGACCATGTTAAAATCACCAGCTAGTAGGCACTCATCATAAGGAACATTATTTAGATTAGTTCTAACAATGTGCGAAAAGCCATTTCTCTCAGCAGGCCGGTTGTGAGCATAAATATTAACAAAATTTATTCTAGAGTTACCCATATCACTATGAAGAATCTGCCACCTACTACTGCTATCTTGCATCATTTGAATGTTGTTGAGATCGAGAGAGTAATTCCAAGCCATGGAAATGCCACCCAATTAAAGCTTAAAGTTGGCAGGAAAGTTGGCTTCTTTTATAATCTTATTGACTCGAATTGACGAATTATAAACTTATTCAAGATATAGATATTTCCACTATTATAAAAATGAGGTCGAAATAGAGTAAAATGTACTTGTTCTAGACAACGGAACTAATAACAGTCATGATTACTAGTGATCCAAATGGAGTTCTTACAAGTGTTTTTTCATATATTTCATTGTGGAAATGTTTGCTTTATATATCTTCTAAATGTTTTTCTTATATTCCGTTGTGGACATGTGTGCCTTATATTGCTTCTAAATGTCTTCTACGAAGTAAGACACTAAAAAATAATGCCTAGTAAATGGTAAATGACCCATGGTTTTTATATGATTAGGAGAAAGCAATTGTTTTAAAGGAAAAGGATATGGAAATGCTGAAAAATATTCATGAATATATCATTCATACAGACAAGATTGATAAAGAACGAAAAGATGCATTTACAGCTAAGCTTGATAAAGTAGTTGCTTTCCGTCTCACCATGAAAGACAGACTAGAAAAGGCAAGTCCATTCTAACTTCCTATATCTTCAATATCATGAGTGAACTTAAGTTATTTTCTCTTATGATCAATTTATAGATATTGGAAGCAAAGAATATTGATTGGGAGACACGACGTCGTGCTTACACAAAAATGAAAGATGAGGAATTTGAGATGAAGGAAAAAATGAAAAAGGACAGGGAACAAAGGGACTTAAATTATTGCCAAGCAGTCCGTAAAATCCAGGTGATACTTATACACTCCAAGTATTTTGAAGTGATGATCACTAAATATTAACTAAATACATCATCATGCTAGGGATTTAATTGTCGGGTCATGGTTTAGTTCCATTTGGGCATTTGCCCATGCTTTGTATCGTCTAATGGCCATATCTGGTCTCCATGGATATTACAATTTTCTATTCTATTCTAGACATGAGATATGAGTTCCCAATCGCCTTGACATTATTATTACACTGAGTCTCCCATGGAGTCATTATCATAAGTTCAAGAAAATTTCATGGTTTCGTTTTTATTGTTCTTAATATAGTTCGTATATAGAGGTGGTCAATGAACTTTTCTAGGTGATCCATTTGAAAGCAAAGCTACCTTTTGATCACTCGAACATAATTCATAACCTTTGCTAATTATGACTTGATTTTTATGTAAAACTTGGGGCCCACTCATGATTGCTTGTTACTGTTTTCCAGACCGAACAAAAAAGAAAGACAATGGAAGCTGATAAAGATGATGAAACCTTTGAAGCCGTGGAATCACAAAAGCAAATATCCAGGTTGAAGAAAGAGGACGCGGCTTTGGAAAGAGCATTAAGAATACAAAACATGAAAATATCTAAAAGGAATTTGGAGTTGAATGTAAGTTCAAATAGCTCGGACTGCATTTATTGTCTTTTTTTATTATTTTGTTCTGGGGATGCTAATATGTTTTTACATGTTATATAGGAAGATAGAATAAAGAGGGAGATGGAAGAAAGAGAACAAGACAAAAAGGATTATAAGGAATCAGAGAAGCGAGACCATATAGAACCTGATGTAAAGGCATTAGATATATTTGATGATTGATTTATTATTTGCACTGCGCTTTTTTTGCTCCTCCCTACCACTTTGCTTTTCTAGGTTAGAAAATGGTGCTCATATTTAAAACAATGCCCAAGTTAGTACTTTGGAGGATGCAATTAGCATCATCTTCTTATATGTACCAATTATTTTAGGAAAATAATAGCTATATTAAGTAACAAATGTAGTGTTTGTAAATAAAAAAAAAGCCATGCCTAATTTTTTTAATCTTGTTAAAACAATACTTGAAACAACATGTTCTTTGTTGAGAAAAATACCAGTTAAAAACATCATTTTTCCTCTTTTCTACATGTTCTCTTTTCTTTTCTTTGACATTTATTTCCAGTGTTGTAATCTAGTTTTTTACGTATCATATTATTTAAACCTACGCGTGTTATTTTAAAGAAAAACAACGGCTGGCTTTGCTAAAAAACAAGAGTGAAGAAAAAAATACACTGTAACAAAAAAATTAAAAAAATATGTCAATTTTTCTATGGGTGGAATTGTTTGACAAAACCACGTGTCGAGCCTAATAAATCTGGATAAATTGCCCATGTTTACTTTAAGCATAGGAGGAAGTGGCAATCAATCTTCGGTTTACATGACTTTAGGCAAACAAAGCACTTGTGCCGTTTTGATATTGTTTTATGCCTAATACAACACTTGAAAACCACCTTGACTAAAAATCGTGGTCAGTGTGTTGGATGTGGCTTGCTTTGCTCGATTCAAGGCATCATTCAAGAGGCATAGGTATGGCCGGCTTTGCTCGATTCAAGGCACCATTCAAGAGGCATAGGTCTGCATACATGATTGCCAAAGGCAGGTCTGGCCAAAAAGGAAGAATATTTCAGAATTAATATCAGGGTCTATTGAAACTGCTCTTACCTCTAAGAACATCAAAGTTGGTTTCAAGACAACAGGAATCTGGCATTTAAATTCAAAAAAAGGTTAAACCAAAGCAAGAGGACATCATGTTTGGGACGAGAATACTTATAGAGCACACTGAAAAGGAGGTTGAGGAAAGGAAGGAGGCCAAATGAAAGATAGGCTCAATTCGACATGGACGATATGCCAAATTCCATTGTAGATGGTGAGCATCCAGCTCTTGCTCCTATTGAGCAGCGTACACATACCATTGGGGCTGAGGACACAGAAGTATATGCTGGCCTTATCTCCAACACGGGAGCACACAAGTTGCTGACTGATAGGACCCATCGCAGATACCCTCCCAGGTCATGAGGCCACCACATGCATGTGTGCGGCCATCACAGGTATGTGCGAGGCCATCACGGGGCATTACACAAAGAAAGAGAGGTGTTGTTCCCGATCTGGGAGGAAGGGTGCACATCTCCAGTGATGGCTTCTGCCAGGCACTGGCAGCTGAGAAGTCTAGGAGGACTGAGGCAGCAAGGTTGAGGAATGAGTAGCTTGCAATCAGGAAGGTCGAGGCTGCCAGGAGGAAGGTTGAGAGGGAGGAAGCTGCTAGAAGAGCACAACAGAATAGGGAAGAGAGGGAGAACATGAAGAAGGCTGATGCTGCATTTGAGGCAAGTACTGCTAGACTGAGGGGTTTCATGTATCCCATGGTATGTCAAGGGTTGCAACTATTTTTAGCTTCCAGAGACCTATGAACGAGAAGGTGAAGACTAGGAGACTGCAGACCAGGAACAGATTGAGGATGAGGCATGGATTGAGTCCTATCAGGGTGCCAATTACAGATAACCTCATACTGAGCGAGGCATTGCATCAACTTGGTAGTTCCACTGGTTAGCATTTATGCAAATGAGCAATCCCAATGATAATGAAGATGAAATGTAGGTCATATGTAGTCTGGAAGACACACACATTTGCTCTGGTGATGTTGGGTGTGGGCAAGATGTCAGTATAGAGGGGTGCATACCAGTAGTTAGGCCCGTCCCAAATCCAATCAGCACAATCAGATCTTCAATGAAGGTTTAGGACTTGACAAACTCATAGGAGGCACCCCAAGCACCTACTGCCATAGGGCATGGTAATTCCATGAGGTTGGACACTCAAGGGTGGGTGAATTATGTTGCTGCTCATTCTGGACCTGACCATGAGCACGCGAGGGCAGTGGACAGAGCAAGAATAATTAGGGAGATGGTTGAAATAGGGGTGGATGCAGATATTATATCTAGGACCAAGGGCATGGACGTAGGTTTTGCACGTACATAGAGGGCTGAGATTATTGAAGGGAGACAATCAACTCCCAGGTTCGATGAGAGGAACAAATTCATATCAGTTCATGTATGTTTGTTTCATTTTATGATGCATGCACATTCTTGCTAGATTTGGAATAGGTAATTGTGCAGATTGCAGATGTCTGAAGACAATGACGTAACACAAGACAATTGAAGCACGATCGTACACCATCTATAGAGTATACTCTTGTTTTGTTGCAGAAATGTGTATTGGCAATATTCTTTAACTGTCCTGATTTGTTAAAGTTGAGTTGTTTACTGTTTCACTATAGGTAACCCCCAGGGATATGTTCAATATTGCATACGTTTTATACACAAAACGTATTTATCGTATAATATGGCACTAATTTAAAGTATAGCACGTCAAATATACGAAAACAAAAAAGTTCAGGCGTCAAAAAATTTTCGCGTGATACACAGTTTCACGTACGAAAAACTGTTTCGCGTACGCGAAATTGAGTTTTTGCGCACGCGTAAATTAAAAAAAAAGGGCGCAGATTTGCAAAATTTTCGCGTACATGAAATACACCATTTCACTATGCAAAAAACTTTTTTGTGTATGCAAGACTGTGTATTTCGCGTACACGAAAATTTTGAATTCTCGTGTACTTTGGTGCACGTGAAATACGCATTTTTATGCACGCGAAAGAGTTTTCGCGTACGCGAACCTTTTTTTTGGTTTTGCATATGCGAAACGCCGTTACGCATATGCAAAAGCTTTTTCACGTGCGTAAAACTGTGTATATCATGTGCGCAAAATTGTTTTTCCGACCGGCGAGAGTTTAATACGGAAAATAACGTATTTAACCCAAAAAATATGTATTTTTCAACTTTATGCGCCTGGAATTTTTTATTTATCCATACAGAACCTATCCCTGGTAACCACTAAAAGTACACCACAGACAAAGCAACACTGTAATAACAAACTGTAGGAGACTTAGACAAGGCAAAACATAGCAAACTGGGATTATTCTAACATAGAGATTAAGACAATGTACAAACAAAAAATGTTCACCAAAAACTGATTGGGATACAAACAAATATGCAACAAAAAACAAGCATTATAGAAGTTAGTTATGCCTGCCATTTTATCATTGAAATTTTGCCTGGGAAGGCATTTATACAGTGTGCCATAAGGGAAAGTTACAGTGGAGGGAAGGCGCATAGGCCCAATTGTAGTTGCTGGATGCACATAGGGGACGTGGCAAAATAGACAACAAAAAAGATGCAAAGGGGGATCGCCTGGAGCCGGCCTTCGAAGCGGATCACTTGGGTCATGCACCAACGAGGCTCTGGAATAACACGCTATTTCCTCCGTGACAACCATTTAGTAATGGATGACGTCAGAATCATCCTTGGCGCACTCAACCTGCGAGGTGATTTCGAGGGAGATCTCCACCATGAAGGATGATTAAATTGCAACAGTGATCTCACTAGAGGTAACCATGCAATTCCGAATAGTGAAACTGTTAGGAGTAATAGAAGTTGTGGACGAAGAAAGCGTCACTGGAGTCGTTGGGCCACCCGTCGGCCTCTTGTTCTGGTGAGGGGCTCTCCCTTCGCCCTGATCTTGCCGTGTCCCACAAACTACCCCAACCGTCGAAGCTGGTCTTGCGAACTTTGTCCATGGTCTTCACTGATATCTACGCAAAATTAATTAGAAGCATCAGTAAAGACAAAACAACAAAGATCTAACACTACAGAATGTGAAGCGCAAACCTTGGGCGCTCCAAATGCTATCGATCTGCTTCAACTAGATGTAAAATGTCCCAAAGACCTTAAAATTTATACAGAAAAGGGGTATTATGATCCTGCCACTGCCTGGAGTGATTATATTTCCTAAAATCTGGGCCTTAATGGTCACATTCAACATCTGCAGCTGCAGCAAGAATGTTTGGGGCATTTGGAATCCATTCGGATGAAGAATAATTAGGGAAGAAATAGGCAAATGTGAGTTGGAAAATTGACGAAGGCCCGCCAATTTGGGGGTGGTTACCGTTAGCTACGTGCAAGATAGCTGGCACAACCATAGATATAGGTGGCATTATGATGTGTGACCACAATCAAGGCGTGAGGCGAATATATTTGACCGTTGATCGTTTGGGAGAGACCGACGGTCAGCCAGGGGGATTAAAGGTTGTGTCAGTAGGCCACTCGGGTACTTTCGTGGGGCTATAGACCTGGAGGTTGCAGGCATGCAAATCGCATGCAAGGGGGCCGGGCCATATCGCAAGGGGACCGTGAAACCCCCTTACTTCAACCCGCCACAATTTTTTACCATTAGAGTTTTTGGGGACAATTCCTTCAGGAATGTTAATGAGTGAAAATATCCGATTGGCAATTTCGACCAGATCTAGGAAAAAGGGGCCTGGAAAAGCTTGAGAGGTTTGATGCAAAAAAGCTTTTGAGGAGGATTGAAGGAAGGAGAAACAAGAATGCGGCAACGAAAAGGAGAGGAAGTAACTAGGAAAAGTAAGAACCCCTAAAGAACAAAAGTAGGGGTAAGCAGAATGGAGACTGACAACAAGAAACAAACATCCAGCTCAAAGAAAACATCGATGAGGAATGAGAGAGAGAACATAGTATAATATATAGGCAAAAAGGAGCCAAGGAGGCCTGAGCCAAGAAAGGCCTCCCTTTCCCAAGAATGATGGTTCTATTCATGCTTGACTAGAACCTTGCATTATTCATGATGATGTATCACATATTTGTATGACTTAGCATATAAAGTACTGGAATGTCACAGAGTTGTTGCAGCCTACTAAGTAGGCAAGATGCAGACGGACAAACCACGTCATATCTTAGTCCAATTTTTTGACATAGCTAGCCATCTTTGTATCTTACAGCGTGGTGGTAATGTACGTGGATTACCTTACTCGGGTTAGGAAATTCTGACACTACAGCAACTAGTCCAACAAAGTTTTGAGTTATTGCTTTCACCATTATATATCATTTTTTGGCATGGTATTTGTGAGACTACATATAATGTTAGCCTCATGGCTATTTCTTTCTTTTGGTTGTACCTTGTTTTATAATGGGGTTTAGCCCCCTTGTTTATTTGTTTTGGGCTTCATGCTTGTACTGTCCCATAGCACTTTGAGGTCTCAATGGACATTATCTATCTATCTATCTATCTATCTATCTATCTATCTATCTATCTATCTATCTATCTATCTATCTATCTATCTA
>JAANSK020025022.1:0-17973 GCA_011763485.2 Isoetes engelmannii
CTTATGGGACATCAAAATGTACACACAAGATCATCTTTCTAACTTTCTAAGCTTTTATTGTTTCATGTCATCACTATATAAAGGGACTACAACAGAAAAAACCCACCTGCAACCAAGTGCCAGCAGCTGCTAACGAAGATAACATTCCTGAAAAGAGTAGTTTATTGCTTCTTGCAAATATGTTAGGTACTAAAATGAGATTTTTGCATGGTATGACTCGCATGAGTGTCAACCAGAAATGCCACTGGCAGGGGCCACATCATTAGCTCCCATTTTCCACGCCTATATTGGGGAGCTGAATCTGCAGAAACAGCGGAGAAAGGCAAGCAACAAAATAACAGGGGATGCAAGATCGTTGATTAGATAGAAGAGGTTTGAGGCATTCATACCTGACGATTCTTCATTTTCAGCCACATAAAGCCAGGTGATTAACCGGATAGTTGGTGCGTCTGACTGCTTTACAATAAGGGTTCTTCCTGCTGGATAGCCCTCAAAAGAAAAGAAATCAAACTCTAGGAAGTTTTTTGTCTTCCGTTGCAAGAGTAAGAGACGATTTATTGAAGAATAAACAAAGGAAAAAGGACAAAGGACGGAAAGGATACATGGAGGCCAGGACGACAAGATCTAGAAGTGGGTGTAGAAGAAATACCGGAGGAAAAGGAGAAGGCGAAGGGAATTTTTGGGAATTTCTAATTTTCTGGACCGTTAGATTCAAAATTAGAAGATCTAATGGCTGTAGACGAATTTGGCTGATGTGTAATGCCACGTGGATAGCCTAGAATTTGAGCATTGAGGTGAGGGGGGGGTTAGGCAACCCTGCTAAAAAGAGTAAAAGAGTAAAGATAAAAATAAAAAATGGATGATACTTTCTTCTTAGCTTCAAGCTTCCGGCATTTTGATTATTGATCCTAGTTTCTGCAGTAGCTGCATTGGAGCGGATCGACGGCAGGGCTGGAGATTTAGGCTTCGAGTTGCTTTGCCATCGCTGGCGACAACATGTTTTTTGCTTTATGTTTTTAATCGTTCAGGTCTCACCTCCAGCAACTTGGCAACATAGACTTCTTCAGCAAAAACTAGTGAAAACAGAGCATCGAATCAAAACAAGCATGGACAAGCATGGAATGACGTTCCATCGACACCATACCCAGAGCTACATTGTATGTTTCTGTATTGTAGGGGAACGCCACTTGGTCCCCCTTTTCGGGTGGGCAGTGACCCGCTCTCGACTACTGCCGGTCACGGGACCCCACCGTAAACACTAGAAAGGGGTCCCTCCCCTCTCATTAGAGATACAATTTGCCTATTTGGACAATTTGCCACGAGCGTCGTAAATAATGCACACCGTCCTATTTGAGCCAAAAGAAAATACACTGTGTTTTGGTGGACAACTGATTTTTTGTGTCTTGACATGTTTGAGCCATATAAGAAAAAAAACGCACCGCATGGACTTACGGACTTTTCTGGATTTAAGGCTGGCTCAAACACGACGGCGTGTGTTGTTTACTACGCTCGAATTTGCCATTTGAGAATTACATTTGTGGTTTGGACAATTATCCGGAAAACGTGTGACACCTATCCCTTGTTGAGACGTCAGATCGGAGACCGGAACCCCTTAAATTGGGCGAAATGCTACTCCCAATCTGCATTCTGTACACCAGGCTTCTTTATGGAATCCAGAAGATATTTAAGAGGCAGAAGTAGACTACCAGTTGACTCCTGTATTGATGCAAAACGATACGCAGTTACATTGATTTAACAAGCAAGGACTAGGACTGGGAGTGGGAACCGTGAAACTGACCATTCTAGCAGAAGCCAATATTGTTTGTATGGCTAGTCTCCTTGGGAATAATCTGATAATACACGGATTGCAGATCTTAGGCATCTGAATTTAGAATACAATATTACACATTCAATATAGAGATCCCAGGTCAATTGTGAATATATATTACAAATGGAATCAACCACCAGAACCCATTTCTGGGATTGATGATTATAATTATGCTATTCATGTTGCCGATCTTGCGACACTAGTAAATTTTCCATGCTCTAATCCAACCTCTGGAAGGCATGATTCCTAGAGCTGCAGTGCTAAATCTGGCTGCTGAGAATCCACCATTCTAGACACCCGAGGAGGGGAAGCAACAGGGGATTGAAGTCTAACATTAAGATCTGGCGGCAATGTACCCAAAGAGCTAGACACTCTTTGCATTAATCTCTGTGAAGAAACTGACTTCCAAGTGTGGAAAAGAGACTGTGAAAAGGATACACCTAATGGCTGCTCTGCATTACCTTCACCATTCATCTCATGCTCTTGTACATGACTTGTTCTAAGCATAGGTTCTACAGCAGTAGAAGTTTCAAAGAACAACTTGCTTGTATTCGAGTGCGATAATTGGTTATTGTTGCCCATTTCCATATGCATGTATCCAGATCTTTCCTGATGTGGAATGTTTGGCAGCCCATGTTGAAGTAGACCAATAGCTTGTTCTTTCGCATCTGCAGCTGCATCCTGAGCTTGAGATGGAAAGCCATTCATTCGAGACATATTATTGTTCAGGGACACTGCCTCAATTCTAGAGCCATTGGCATATTTCATTGGCTGCGACACCGGCTTTGCCTGCAGTCCCTGATTCCCAGCAAATTGCAATTGCATGCCCTGCCCCCTGTAAGTTGTATCTGGCCTATTTGCTTCTAGAAAATGTACCTCTTTGCCACAGGTCAATCCATTCTTGCCTCCTTCAAAAATATTGACAGGACCAGACTCCCTTTGAAGTGGTTTATTCTGCACGGCCATGTCAACATGAATAGATTTAGCATGGGTTTGAAACGGCGACCCAGGCTGTTGATTGGAATTCCACATTGGCTGGCTCGATACTAATACCTGTTGTTGTAAACTTGAACTTCGTATTAGCTGGTTGGCTGGTGGAGCCTGTGGTTGTAAACTGGAATTCCTTATTGGCTGGTTGGCTGGTGGAGCCTGTGGTTGTATATTGGAATTCCGTATTGGCTGGTTAGCTGGTGGAGCCGGTTGTTGTAAATTAGAACTCCGTACTGGCTGGTTGATTGCTGGTGCCGGCTGATTCCATATTGGTTGGTTGGCTCCTGTTGCTGGTTGTTGTAAACTTGGATTCCGTATTGGCTGATTTGCTGAAGGAGCCGGTTGTTGTAAATTTGAATTCCATACTGGCTGGTTGGCTGCTGGTACTGGCTGTTGCAAACTTGAATTCCATAGTGGCTGGTTGGCTGCTTGTGCAGTTTGTTGTAAACTAGAACTCCGTATGGGCTGGTTTGTTGCTGGTGCTTGCGACATTAACTGGTTATTAGTACCCTGCACCTGAGCCCTTGCCAAAGATTCTGACATACGTTGTAAATCATTTGTTGCAGATGAAAAAGATTCTGCTAGTGCTGGAAAGCCAGTCTTATTTCCCAAACCACATTTTTGCACGTACATATTTCCAGTTTGTAATGTAGGCATGGCTCCAACAACAGTATGTCCATTATAGCTTACCTCTAGATGAGACTGCTCCTTGTTTTCAACCACAAGCCTACCACTATGAGGTGTTTCTGAACTAGTTCGCAATTCAGCTGCCATAGTTTTTACAGGTGCCTCCTGCTCTCCAAGCCATCCAGGACCAAAAGGTACATTAGGAGCCAAGATCATTCGGATCTTTCTTTCTACATGTTTCCAAGCAACTGGTCCCAAATTCGACCCAAAATAGGCAAGACTTCGAGCATATGCATCAGGGACATTAGGTCCAATCTGTTTTTGTAGAACTACATTAGTTTCAAAAAACAGGCCTCCATACAGCATATTTAAAATTCAACTCCATAGATACCGGCACAAGATGTAGGCCTTCCAAGTCATGAAGGGGCTGCAGACCATCTGACAAGTCAACAATGGGATGAATGTATGTGATTCTCCGATTTTCATCTGGAGAGAGTGGCCGCCGTCCATCTTTGAATGACTTGTAAGGTATTCCTGCCATATGAAAAAGCATATGTTCACCTCTCAAAGAAGGGGGTGCAAGAAACAAACTTCTCAGAGCATTAGCACAAATACCTTCTTCGTCGTATTCATCCATATCTTGAGAGTCGACTCTATCGTCTCCGCCGCTGGCCAAGGTTGTGCCAGAAGAGAGGTCCATCCGTACCCCATCATACATCCTCTTATTCATTGCGGATTTTCTCCAAGTTCTTTTACTCGAATTATTATTTTTTGAAACAACCTTGCGATCATTGTCTACAAAAATGGCAGTAGCTCCACCCCTTAAGGAACTAAAAGCCCTACGAGCAACATCCTGTATTGCTTTTGCCTAATCCAAGACGAAAAATGCATCAGAACAGAAAATGATGCAAAGAAAGTGTGGTTCTATTTCTTAGATCTTTATTAACATTATGTTCAGATACACACTGGGGATTTTGTAGCAAACCTGCTTGTAATATACTGTCTTTGGTCCATTATACCGCATAGCATTGCTACAGATGAGCATAACATCCCTCTGCACAGAATTCACTTTGTATGTAGTTTTGGACCAGGATTTGACTTGATGCTATAAAACATAGGCTTACCTCAAATGACTCAAAACGAGCATATGATCCCTTTGATAGCTTTTTCTTGATGGTGCTGAAGTCCATAGGATTTTTTATAATGTCATAATAATCCGGAACCTGCATTTGGAGAAGTACATTCAGTACAATCGAAGTCAAAACTATCCAGAATGGCCATCCTTGACGCACTGGCCAAATTAACAGGAAGTTTGACGTGTATACCTCAGCAGGATCCACTGGCTCAGAAAAGACTCCATAAGTGTCCTTCCTACAACATCATGATACTGAAACAAGTCAAGAGAGAAATCAACTTATTTACCTAAAGTACAATGAATAGCGAGTTTCGAATTTACAAAAATCATGTGTGTAACATATCTTGCAAGCAGCCTTACTTCTGAAGCTTTTCCAATATTGATTCCAGTATCTCTGTCAAAGGGGGACTTGCAGAGGTCTTTGGATCAGGAGAGAGACCTGCAGAGGTCTTTGGATCAGGATAGGGACCTGCAGCAAACCCAAAGTTAGCTGTATTGATATTAAATCAGCATTATTCAGTTTATGAGAATACTTACTAGCTGCTGCTTGTTGACTGGGAGCCCTGCATGTGGATTCTTTTTCTTTTTGGATCTACAGCAATGAAGGCAACATATGCACTATAAGCCAACAAAGATTCAAACCTCTCTTGGCGAGTAAATGGTCTTCAAACAGTTAAAAAATCAGGATTTTATGCAAACAAAGCTATACAACTTATTTTATGATACTGGCCAGAAATGAAGAGCTCATATCAGCTCCATATCATAGTATGCAAGAAGACGGCTAAGAGACTAGGCACTAGAGCTAAAAAACGAGACTAAAATAAGTTCTACCTTCTGTTCCTGCTGCAGAACTGGCTGTTGAGGCGGATTGGGCCGACAAATCTTCGCATTTTCGATTCTGTCTGCTCCAGGAGCATCCGTTTTCACTACCTTCACAACCTCCCTAAGCTTCCTCTTCTTACTGGGGCTAGAACCAGCCGAATCAATCTGCCCCTCCTCGGACCCAAGTCTGGGCTTCTCATTTCCCACATCAGGCTTAGCACCAACAGGGTTGGGAACTGGGACCTTGCGTGTTATACTACCTGAAGGCACAGTTGGGCTCGAAGCTGCCGGAGCAGAAGAACCCAAAGAAGAGGGCAAACCAACTGAACCATTAACGACAGAAACACTACCAAATGTTCCAGATCCTTTAGGAGCCAACCCAGAAACCGGTTTAGCAGGGGACCGAATTGTTGGAGCTGCAACAGGCTTGTGGATCTGGTTCTTCGATTGCGGAACTGTAAATGCCACTGCTGGACCCGATTGGGGTGCAAGTAATGCCTGAGATCCTGCAACAACAGGGGGCCCTGGGTTTGACAAAGGGACCAGGGGCTGGTTTTTTGCAGAAAGGGGCTGTGTCTGGCTTGTGGGTATTGTTGTAAGCAAGGGTTTACGGAGCTTGAGGATTAGCTTGAGCTTCTTCTTCTTGGGCGAGGCTGGATTGTCGTCGTGGAAGCATCTGTGGTTACTACTGCTACTGTGTGTGGTGTCCTTGTCTTCCGCCATATTCCCCATATTCCACAAATACACACGCACATCCACACATACACATAACCCACCCAGGCAAAGGCAGGGCCGGTCCTTCGGTTTTACCAGCACTTTGTTACTAAAACAAGAGGCCGCCCTTTCTGTGGATAGGGATTGCCTGCATTTTTGCTTCCCCTCTACCACGGCGCCGCTACCGGACCGCTACCGCGCCGCTACCTTGCCTGGTCAACTCGTCATGTGGGCACGGTTTGTGGGTCCCCTTTCCAGGTGGGTCATCTGCTTTAGGGAGTTTTTTTAAGAGCTTCTTTGTAAAATTCCTTGTCTCTTTTGCCCATTCCGACAGGTCAATGCTTCACGAATCATGTGCTATTCATGAAGGAGAAGGCCAGTCAATTCTGGCCCAACGGAAGGAATCATTCTTTTCTTGTCTAGTCCTTGGTCTCTTGAACAAATCGAGATCTGTTCTATCCTTGCCGCTGCACATTTGATTCTTCTCCTCGTCCCAAAGCGTTCTGGCTATAGCTTCGACAACACTGTAAGTCCTCAAGCTTTTGCTGTCCTGTTCCGGAATGCTGGAACTGCAAGCAATCGTTTTGCAGGAAGATTGATCCACTCCCGCATCCTTGTTGAAGAAGGTTATGATTATGTATTTTTGGTTAGTGCCCTATTTGCATGTATGGAAAGTGTGGAAGCTGGGAAGGTGCAGCTGCCGTTTTGCTAGGTGCTTTTTCAAATATGTTTTTCCTGGAATGCTATGATTGCAGCTTGTTCCAAGCTGGGATGAAGGGAACGCTGGTTTTGCTAATGCAAATGCAAATCGAAGGTGTGAAACCAAACAAGGTATCAATCATCAACATTGTCAAATGGTGTTGCTATTCTGGAGGATATACAATGGGTAATTATATTCACGCCCTTGCTGTTGGAACTGAATTAGAATATGATCCTTTCATTGGCAAGGCACCAATTAGTGTGTATGGCAAGTGGGGAAATCTGGAAGATTCAAGAGTTACGTCTAATAATATGCCTGCAATAGATGACGTTTCCTGGAACACAATGGTTGCAGGACTTTTCCATCATGGCTACGAGAAAGAAGCTCTTGATATGTTCATACATATGCAAGGAACTGCTTGCAACCTCAAGATGTTTCCTTTATTGCTGCACTAGAGTCATGCTCTACAGTGGCCCTTCTGTCAGAGCGAACTTTGATTCACTCTTTTATCATAGAGGGCCACTTAGAATCCAATCTTGCTATTGGGATTGCAGTAATAGATATGTGCAGCAAATGTGAATGCCTTGAAGATGCTTGGAAAGTTTTTGTCAGGATGCCCGAAAAAAATTGGATTACATGGAATTCCATAATTTCAGCACATGTTAAGGAAGACCGCTTTAAGGAATCACTTGATCTGTACCAGCAAATGTTGAAGAACACAAGCCAAATGCTTTGACATATGTCAATGTCCTCAATGCATGTTCCGGATTGGCTGCATTTGCAGAGGGTCACTCTCACGTTGTTAGTTCCAACTTAGGATCATACATCGTTCTTAACACTGCTATTATGTATGTAGGGCACATGCAATGGTTTGGATGCTGCATGCAGGATATTTGATGAAATTCAAGAGAGAGATGTGGTAGCACCGGATACTATAATTTCAGCATAATCCCTATGGGGCTATCCTAATGAAGCACTTCTTATGGACTGAATTCAGATAGCGTCATATTTATATCTGCAATTGTCGCATGTTTTTGGCCAGAGCAACCTGCTTACGGGAAGCTACTCCAAAGCAGTACTTTTTCTCATCGATTTGGTTCAGATGTTATAGTCTTAACAGCCATTATCAACATGTATGGCAAATGTGGTAGCCTGGCAGAGGCAAGGGGGTTGTTTGACAAGACATTTGAGCGCAACATAGTGTCATGGAGTGTGATTCTTTCAGCATATGTCCAACATGGAGAGAACAAGGCTGCCCTTTTGTTATTTCTCCAAATGTGGCATGGATCCTTAAGACCCATCTCCATAACTTTCATAGCTGTTCTTGATGCATGCTGTGCTTTTATCTTGACCAGATGACAAGATGATTCATGCTGCCATCATTGATAGTAGAGTTGAGCTGAAGCTTGCATTGGGTAATGCCATATATTGAATACGGCTATATACGAGACGCAATTGGTCTTTTGCAGGAAATCATGGGAACATTATTACATGTGATCTTGAATCCCATAACTCTATACGATAACCCTTGTCGCTGTTTATGGTAAGTTTTCATATCTCAAGGCTGCTGATCATATGTTCTACATGTCTGGAAATCAAGTACCTTGGAAATGTTTTATTGCAGCAACGGTCAGAGTGTTATTCAAATATAACCTTGCATCTTCCGCAGGATATTATAAAGCTAGAAGGATTTGAAGTAGACAGCACGTGTATCAAATCTTAATGCCTGTTCAATACCAGATGGCTTTGCAGAAGGTAACTAATCCATACGTTTTCTTTAAGGGAGGGGTTAAAACCAGATGATGTTTAGATGTTGGAGCATTGATGATGCAATCTTTCATCGTATGTCCATGAACGATTTGGTGTCTTGGAATTCGATGATTATAGCATAGTCCCAGATGGATTTTACAAGCATTCACTGCTCTTATTATATCGATTGTCACAGGAAGGGTTAAAACCTGGCAAAATTTCTTTTACTGCTTCTCTAACTGCATGCTCTACTTTGAGAGTTCTGGCACAAGGAAAGCTGGCCGATGCATGTTGTTATAATAATTGGTGGGATAGGATTATAGACATTGCACTTGTCAATATGTATGCAAAATGCAAGTCTTTGGACAATGTAGAACGAGTGTTTTAGAATATGGTAAAATAAGACATTGTATCTTGGAATGCCATAATAGCAGCGCACATCCAGAATGATCAGGATGAAAGAATCGCTTTAATCTTTTTTTAAAAGCTTCTAAAAGCAAGCTGATCCAGATAAGATTACATTCCTCGCCATATTACGCGCATATAATGAGATGACACCAGTGTTAACTCAAGGGAAGGATGTTTTATTTTCACATTGTTGCTTGCAATCTTGAATATGACATTGACATTGTAGCTGCTCTTGTCACAATGTACGCCAACTGTGGTAGTTTGAAGGACGCATGCCAGATTTATGATCGTATACCAAGGCACAGTTTGGTACCCGGGATGGCAATGTTTGCAGCATATGGTCGGTATGGGCATGGGGAAAAGGCAATAGAAATTTATCAGCATATCCAATGACAAGCTTCAAATCCAGACACTGTTATCTTCGTCAACATTCTTTCAGCATGTAGCCCTTCAGGGATGGCACAGAAAGGCTTTCATTTCTTTTTGTCTTTTAGCATGTTAACTTACAACTTGCTACGGAGCATTATGGGTGTGCAATTGATCTTTTGGTTCGTTCTGTAAGTAACAGTGGCTCTTGCCTCTACATTACTTAATATTTGGATGAGTTTAGAGCTCCACAAATAGCTGGATAAAGTAATGGTAAAGGCACATGACAGGCTTGCACATGACAGAGAGTATACAAAAGAAACAATTATACAGGCTGTGTAGAAGTATGTACCAATCTGGGAAATATCATTGCTCAATCCTCTGTTTTGGGAGCTGGAACAATGACAGATGATGAGAGCAGAAAGTATAGTTTATACTTCTATACAGACTGTTTATTCTATAGGAGTTTGCAGTGTCCCAAGATGAATCACATAATGCCACAGTATTTGCAGCATGCAAAGTCTTGACTAAGGAATTATCAGAGATGCTTATCAGCAAGATCACAAGCAAGGTACCTTCGAGCAAGGCTTATACCAGCCCTTAAGGGTCCAGCCTTTGAACATGTTTCTCTTTCCATTACAATTATGTTTACGTTAGTTGGTGTGGCAGCGTTCAACACTTAAAGTCAAATTCTTGCAAACTGATGACTTGGGCTTTTGTGAATAGATGCGAAAGCTAAAATTTGTCATACCAGAACCACATTGGTGTCTTGTATTGGTGGAAATAATTTATTCTTTGTACATTATTAAGCACATTTTTGTACTTGCCATCGAGCTGGCAATTTAGAGTGGACAATAGGGAAGAAGAGATTGTTTGCCATTAATGATTCATTTTGTTCAAAGATAGCAGGAAGATGTTCCATATACTGTACATGTATATTACAAAAGAACATTTGAGGGATTGTATATTTAAGGAACATGGTAACCCATGATATATGAGAAGTACCAACTTTAGACCTTTGTTAGATCAAGAGCTCAACTCTTGGCCATTTTATCTCAATGCATAACCTTAAGCTTGCTAGAACTCAGCCAAATTCCTTCAGTTAGCTTAATCATAGGTGATCCCATTTTCTTCAGTTAGCTTAATCATAGGTGATCCTATTCACCGCCTCCATGATGGGTTTTATGTTAGTGAAAATGTGTGGAATAATTGTGGTAGAGTTTCAAATTTTAAATGGTACACTATCTCCGATCATTTCTCCCAGCTGTTGGAAATCAGAGGCAACTCCCTTCAATTCAAGAGAAACTCGTACTTTAAGCTCTTCTAGAGCATACTGACTTTCTTCATGAGTTTGAGCAGATTTACAATAGAATTCCAAAGTCAGCAGCTCAATTTGACTGGATGAACTGATGGCTTCATACAACAAAAATATCAAGAATTGACTAAGGACTTGGTGCAAGAAAACTCATCTTCAAGACAAACAGCAACTGGAAACTATGAGATATCAACTCTAGCACTCCCCTTGATCAACGAGATCACATCAAGATCCAAATAGAAAGGGAGGAATTAAAGATAGCCAGGGGCAAAAATCAAAGAGCTAAAAGAAGGACACAGATGAAGCTTTTTTATTCCAGCATGGTCTTGGCTCATTTAATGCTTGAGGGCCTTAATGCAAAAAAATGTTCAGTTTTGTGGGCCTCGGAAAGTGGCATTGTTCCTCGGGCCAGAGGCTTGGGTTTTCCAATAGTTGCAGTCTTCTAGACCGTTAAACTTCTTGGTCTTCCCTGGGTGCTTTTTGATAGTCTCAAGGGCCTCTCAGCCCCCATATTAGATAAACTCATAAAGAAACTAGGTTTAAGTCGCATTTGATTAAAGTGGTTCTTACGTCATTCCCACTTTTGTTTTATACTCGGTTATTTTGACCTAAAAGGACGTGCGAAGCTTTTGAAATGCCTTTATTGCTTTATAGGATGCCTTTTTTGTGAGAAAAAAGAAAAGGTTACGAAAAATTATGTGGTGTCTGTTTCTCGGTTAGTGAGTCGAGAAGGTAAAAAGCACGATTGAAAGCCATGAGAATGCTACTTTCTGTAACAAAGAGCTAATATGCACTGAATTTTTATTCATAAATAATTCCATTACATTGTCTATTATAGTGGTCGAAGAGATCATGGTGGTCGGTCTGTCACAACTATTACGTCATTTCAAACACCGAATACCGTATGTGACGACCATACGGGTACGAGCATTACACTCGTGTGTACAAAAGATGGTCGTCACGCGGATGCAAAAAAGTAATTGTACAAGACACGGTTTGAACCCACAACCTTCTTGTTGCGAGGCACACATCTTTTCCCTAGAACATTTTAGAACCTATGTGCATATGCAACATTTGGCAAGATCTCATCCATTGAAATGGCACGATCTCGGTCTACATATATATAGAGGAGGTCATTCTCGTCGAACCATTCTGGTTCAATACTAGTCTTGGGCCTTCTAACCATCTGTCTTGTATTCCTGCTTACCTTCATGCCATTGTGATTCTGATCTCTTGATCATATATCAGATTCTTGCCAATTATTCGCGTATTTGTTGCATATTTTTCACGTAATTTTCTTGTTCTTCGCGTAGGTTCATGACAGTTTGAACTGGAATCCCTTACCGGTTCTTGTCTGCTCTGATTTTAAGCATTATTTTGTCCATATTTGGTATTTTTGTTACTATGCAGGAGATTTCATCCTTGTTACAGCAGGTCCAGCAGCTTATGCAAGTGTGTCAGCAGTTGCAGTTGGATAATAAGGAGCTCAGGGAATGGATAGGTTCTCATGAGTCAGCCTCTAGCTCTGGATTGAGGCCATCAGAGCCTAAGATTAGCTTCAAAAGAAGTTTAATGGCACCCGACCAAGCTTCGCAAATTTTCGAATCAGATCCGACTTGTGATTCAGCTCCATCCTTAGATATTGCACATCTCAGGAGCAACTTGGATTGATTGGTTCTCTCCTTACAGGGCTAGCTTTAAGTTGGTTTGCTCCATTGCTAGAGAGAGGAGCCCCAGAGTTGCAAGACTTTTCTGCCTTCACTGCTAAGCTCGAGGCATGTTTTGGGGATACAGATTGTCAGCACATGGCAGTTACTAAGCTTAGCAATCTCAAGCAAGGTTCCCATCCATCCTCTATTTATGCGTGAAAGTTCTGCCAAATTGCCATAGACACAACTGGGGATGATGCAGCTCTGCGTGATTGTTTTGGTGAGGCCTCTGCAAGGATGTGAAGGTTATGCTATTAACCATGGGAGATCCTAGGACCTTGGATGAAGCCATAAGATTTTTCGTTCGTTGTGATAATCGCCTTTTCGAGCGCAAGCAAGAAGGCATTATCAGACATTCCCCCAGGTAACACTGGCAGTACCAATCTCTACTCCATCCAGTGCCACTGAGGCAGATGGTCCGCTGCCAATGCAGGTTGATCGTGTTATTCGAAGGCCTTTTTCTACTGCAGAGAAGCAGCGCAAGAGGGAGGTCAATCTTTGCCTCTATTATAGAGGTGGTCATATTGCTCGGGGATGTCCAGTTAAACGTCCGAGTCATTCAAAAAACGGCCGGTTCGAAAGTAGGAGTCTTTCCACGGCTGGCCGACATTTCCAGACTCCTCCAACTGAAGGGTTTATTCCATCAGATAAGGTTAGTAAGAAGTTTTTTAATCTTTATATCATTAAATTTAGAGGTTGGGAAGTTAGATGCATTAGTGCAATTTGATAATGGTGCGAATGCTTGCTTTATGGATAGCGCATTCGCTACTAAGGAGGCCATCCCTAGAAGTAGGGTTGAGAGTCCTAGTTCTGTGGTGTGATTGATGGGCATCAAATCTCCTCAGATGCAGTCACAAAATATACCGCACCCCTTCAGGTTCTGTTCGAGGGAGCTTCCCGTAGCATTTTCTTCAATCTCATCGCCAGCCCACATGCGCCTGACCACAGATTGATTGGCGCTCTAGATCTTTTCGATTTTTTGGCACGAATTTGAACTTCATAATTAGGAGTCCCAACACACCAGGACGTTCACAATATCTTTCTACGTCATGGAGGACCAGATGCCCACTATGAAACTTCTTTCCAGACGCCAGTCTACAATGCTTTCGCATGTGGCCAAGGAGACGCAATCTTATTTGCGGTTTTTGTCGGCTTCTGCGTGGTGTTGGGCGGAGGGACTTCACCATCGTTGTACGCTGCAGCTAGGATGTCATTGACATAAAAGATTATGAGCTTTGTTGGCCCCCTTGGATCCTAGTTCAAGTTTGAAACCAGATTTCCTAGTCGCTATCTAGAGTTGGGATCTTGATTCGTTCCTTGGTTGGGCCTACACCAGGAACACCTTAGGCTGTAGCCTCCTCCACAACATCTTTTTCGTGGCGTGCTTGACTTGTTACAGAGTCATTATGAGGAAAGGACTGACGAGACGATCTATATCCAGATCCTTCCGAGCGTGATGATGATAAATTTGACCGAGTTCCTTGCAATAACGAACAATTGTAACTTAGTCATATTCTGAAGGGGGGGAGGGGGGTGGAGTTGTTTTTTCGACTCGCAAGTAGTTAGAACAAAGGGTAATGACTTCCTTCTAAGGTTCTGAAGTTTTTGTTTTGCCACGTCTGCGGCTATACCTACAATTTGAGAGTTGTCCCCTTGCCTAAGGCTACCTCATCATCAAGTTTCTGATCTTCGTCCTGACTCTTCATATCTATCTTCCTTTTAAAGTGGGAATTAAGTGGGTTCAAGTAGGACTTCATCGTTTCAACAAGTGCCTTGCTCCCTACTATATCTATTGGCTTCATTCAAAATAGCATAGCACCTTGCGAGAACAAATTGTTCATGTACCACTTGCATACAATCTGATTTGGCTCACCCAAGCTTGTAGTAAAGTACCTGATCACCCTTGGTCGTAATGTTATCCTGTGTGTTGGGCATGTATTACTATTTGTGCTGACCTTGTCAAATGACGACACATCCTCCATAAACCTCCTGGCCTTCCAGGGTTCCATATTTACTTGATTGACCATGAACTTATTTATAACTGATACTCACTTGGTTACCATTTGTTGAAATCCACAAGTGGACGAGAAACCAAAATCAGGAAAAATGTCGGTAAAACTTGGTGACTTTGATAGGCCGTGTTTGCATTCATGTTCCAGCTCATATATGTCGTACAAGATCTTGGAGTTGAAATTAATATCTACTGCCCACCTTGAGACAACACTTGTCTGTGGGCCTTCTCAAGATCAGCCTTCTCATAGAATAAGGTGGGGTCTTCGATCATATTCATGGCAAAAGGACAGGCCTTGGCGCTAGCTCCAGGCCACCAACCCCTTGTACTCCATGGTTACCAAGTAAGGTGGAGAAATGTCATCCGTATTGAAGGGAACAATCATGAATCCAAGCTTGCACTTCAGTGTTGCCATGGTGCATCAGGAAAGGCTTCCGTTTTGATGTTGCGCTAAAGCTTGGTGGTGATGTAGGGGTGGCATAGGCGCGTAAGTTCCTTCATGTCGTCATCGTCCAACAAACACCTCTTCTTGAAGTAATCAAAATCCGTGCTCTCATTGCAGGCCACGTTGCGTAATTCCGTGATGCCCTCCTTCAATGCACACCTCCTCTTCTGGACAATGGCATAATCCTTTGGGTCATGCATTTTTGAGCTCTTTGTCTTCCTCAGTAGAATTGTGCCATCTATGATCTTGCTCGGTAAGTCTAGCATTTCGATGTCAGTCAAGTCCTATATCCTTTTCATAGATTATTTGTCGAATAAATTTGGGTCTGGCCTCCATTACTGTCCTTAAGCTTACCCCTCTGCCACACGGCCCGTATCTCTATCCATTTCTCTCAGATACGTTCATTGCACAGTAGCAGATCGTATTGGTCTGATAAGGACTCTCTACGCTTTCTTGGAGGCTTATTCATCTTTTCATCATCCTCCTCTTCATCATCCTGGTGACCATCTAGAAGAACATGCTTACATAACTTCTCAAAAGTTTTCTACTTGTCTGAAGGCGTATTTTTTCCTTTAGGGCAGCAAACCAATGCCTTCCATTGCTACCGAGCATGTATGATTTGGTTAGGGTAGGGGCTGCAATATAAAGTGACAGCATCAACTGCTACACAAAGGAGTTCGGGGGCTTTCTTGACCCACGAGTCGAGAAAGCAAGACTAAACGACACGTGGGCTTTCTCGACTCGCGAGTCGAGAAAGCCCAAATGAGAGGTCTGAACAAGGCACTCGGGGGACTTTCTCAACTCACGAGTCGAGGAAGCCCCAGGGAGAGACCTGAACAAGGCACTCGTCGAGAAAGCACCCGAGTGCTTTGTTCATGCCTCTCGCTGGGAGTTGTGAAAGCACCCGAGTGCCTTGTTCAGACCAGAACAAGACACTCACGGACTTTCTCGACTAAGACACTCATGGGCTTTCTCGACTGGCGAGTCGAGAAAGCACATAATAATGCCAGAACCTTGAGGACATTCTCGACTCGAAAGACGAGAAAGCCTTTCAATGCAAAAATGAAGGAGATGTTACCTTATATAGCTGGCACTTGTTACAATAGTATTTTGGCAATGGCTGATGCTGGCAAGTTCAGTTGGAAAGATCTCCATCGAAATCACTCGGCACTGTCTTTTGCAATAATGGTCCTTAATCTGATGTGAGACCTTCTTCGCCGTCTCCAAGACTTAAGCTGCCACGAAATGTTGCCCATCCACCACCCAGAACCTTACGTCCCTTCAAGTCTTCCTCCATGCTCCAACTGTATAATTCATCGGTAGCTTTGTTAAACGGAATAACGTCTGCTGGCATGGGAACTGACAGAGGATGAAGCACCATAAGGTTAAGAATATCCAGCATATGACTTGCATTGAATTCCTGATTAAAGAGGACTGCACCTCCTATGCACACCTTCAGCCGCCTTATTCAGCAACATCTATGACCAATCCCCAAAGTATAGTACTCGGTCAACCTTTCCATCTTGTGGGCCCTCTCTGTATCAGCTTGATCTAAGTATTGGGATCCAAGAACTGAGAATCTGCATTGTCTTCATTCTCCATGTCCGACTCTTCCCCATCACTTTGATCTTCTTCAATGCCACTCTTTTCCCTAGAATGATTTTCTCTCTTTCTTGCAGGTCTTTGGTGACGGATAAATGCTTGAGGATCTTAAGCATATTGGATGTGAACATCCCTGTGTGGAACAATTTTTCCAACTCTAGATATTTCCATGCTGAGCTCCCTAGAAGTTAGTATCCCGTTCTCCTTCCATTCCACCAAATCCATCCAATCCAAATTTTGCAATTTATTGGGACAGTTCTCTTATCCATTCCATTTGCCTTATTCATATATGATGATGAATAATTGGCCACGATCAATTTTTTGGTGTGGGAATACTTCACCTTCGCCACATCTTCCACATACAGAGTAGTTGAGGATCAAGAGCAGCGACTGAGAGGACTATCCCCACCTTCTTGCATTTGTCCTCAGACACTTTTTTATCTTTGCACTAAAAGAATAAATCCTTCCCTTTTCTTGATAGTGAACCTCAACGTACCACCAGCAATTCGGCGGAGTGGTAAGAAGTTGTGTCTGTAACCCGTCGATGACGAAGAAGGGAGTTCTGCCACTGATGACTAGCAATTCTGGTGAAAATGCTGTGAAGCATAACATTAGTCAACCAAAATGAAGCTCTGACTTAACATTTATAACTTACCAGGTTGTGCGGTCTTTCGCCTCTTTATAGAGCTAGAGGAAGGATCTTTGACAGAACCTCCCACCTCTTCTTGGTCGATAGAGGAATGGATATATCGAGGCGGCGGCGCTTGTTCTTGATGCTTGAAGTACCTTCAGGATTTCGTTTCTTTCGGGAGGCTTTAGTGATACCAGGGCTGCATATAAATAAGAAATTGAGCGTGTTCTTAATTTTAAAATTAGGTAATCATTGAAATAAAAAGAGCGGTATTGGGTACAACAGAACCATCCTTAATCACCTAACCAACCATCCTTAATCACCTAAATGCCATTTTGAACTTCATAGTCTTAGTGTGGAGCTCAATTCGTCAGTCGGAGAGAAGTTCGTCGGGTGGAGAGAAGTTCGCTCCGTGCTAGCAGCTGGATCATCAACTACCTTCCATGAGGCCAGTTGCGATGGCGCTACGATGCAGTAAGCTCATATATTTGCATGAATCTATAACTTGGATTAACATGGATTGACCCCTATGTTTTCTACTTGTAGTTAAGTTGATCGACTCCCGGGGAGCCAATGTAGCAGTGGGCGACAAACTTGTGAACACATGGCTCGTTCACTGCATCGCCATGGAGATGGGATATACACGAATCGCTTTAATACAAGCCATTCAGGTAGATGCCTTGTTCATCTTTTTTTTTTTAAGTTAAATTGGAAGAAATAATAAAAGGATTTAATAACAAAACTTAAAAAGAAAAAAGTTTTTCTTATTGACAACAACATGTATAGATAGGGAGTAGAACTAAGAGGTGTAAATGGTTGTTTTGGCGACTCTAAAGCTGAGGATGTATCTCTTGCCGAGGTGTGCCATGTTTTAAATGTGCCATACCGACGGTGGGCGTTATCGCCAATGCTAAAGATAGC
>JAANSK020025133.1:0-17973 GCA_011763485.2 Isoetes engelmannii
TGCAACGCAGGCAAAGCCACACAGATCTTGGGAACCTGCACAATGGAGTGTGCCAAATGCACACCCAACCCATTGGCTATGGAAATCAGAAACTCCGGCACCATCATATGCGGAGGAAGATCCTCAATCTGAAACCAGCACGGAATCTTAACAGCTGTCAAGGAGCTGGTGGATATACCCAGAGTATAATACTGATACAAAACATATGCATCCCCTAAAGTGTCAACCCCCCAACTCACCAATTGACGTATAGAGGATTCCACTTCAAACATGATGAGAAAGAAATTATTGGGCAAAAACTTGAGAGACTGGTACCTAGGCAAGCCAAGACGCTGCTAATGACATGCAAGCCACGCGCCAAACCTCCGAGTATCTAAAATATAGCCTGTGAAGAATCCCAGCACTGCACAAAAAACTGGCTTCTCAATGGTCTGAACGTGATGCTCATGATTGATGTCAATCCAGGGGTTCTCAGGGAGCAGCGTCTTTAAATCCTCTGAATGGTGATCATCCACAAACTTGAGAGCCTCCTCCACACGAGCTGTCCGATGCCCCAAGGCTTTCTCCTTAATCCAATCAGAGAAACCGGGTCTGGTAACATGGGAAATCGTGTCCCTACCCCTCCACGCAGTGCGCGGGGCAGCCGCCCTGGCATCCTGGGATGCATCCATGCATCCACAGCCACTCCATCCACACCTTCCGGTCTTACAGCAGGCCCACCCACCAAAGTATCACCCACTCTTCCCTCTAAAATCACCGCAGACCCAGCACCCCCCTCAAGCGAACCAGAGGCTGTTTCTAGAGGCGGCATGCTGGACGGGATTATCAAGGGCGTTTCAAGTACACAATCACCAGCTGGAGTGGATTCCAATTGAGAAAAAGAGCATGAGACATACCGATCAGAAGAGGGAGTGCCCAAGAGACCTCGCATCTCTTTTACCAAAGCTACCTTCTCACCATCAGATGCAACACCGACCTTTGGGCTTGCAGCCCGTGTTCCCATACCCTGGGAGGAATCCTCATCGCCCAAACCTTGATCCATAGCCTCCGGCCCAGACCCATCAGCATTCAACTCACCCACCTGGCCTGCCAAATCCGGATTCCTCCTGTACAATTCGTCTTGCGCAGCCATAATTAGATCCAAGGGGAACCGGTCTGCTGCACCTGCATCCCCTGCAGGCCCCCCTGTGATCAAATCCCTGCACTGCAGGCCGGCCTGTTCAAGGGCTCCCAGACCCTGGGAAGCTCCCATACCCTGGGAAGCACCATCCAGCTCCTCCCGATCCACCGTCGTTACCTCATCCCGCTGTAACCTTCCACCCTATTGCAAATCGATTTGCTCAACCAATTCTCTGCTATGAGGAGGCAAATCCGATGCCTAAGAGGTAACCGACCCACCTCCACAACTCCATCTTCTTGCCATTTCTCTGGGTTTCAGCCCCAGAAGCTGCAAATCCGGTGATCCAGCAGCCTTGGGCTGCGGATCCGACCTTGCTGGAGCCATTGCAAGGGACGATCCAGCCAGTTTCAGCAGACGACCACCCCTGCCGCCTTTGAGAGTTTCGCCTGCGCCATCCTATTCAACTTTGTTTCCTCTCAGCTCATCTTGATCAAAAGCATACCGCCGTGCATCTTTTTGACCATTGAGGGTTCAAATAACTTTTTAACCTCCACCAGATAATTTGCCGCCTATATGAAATATGTACCATATATATATAATCATCATAATAATATAAAAATATACCAGATATTACATTAAACTACTTTTTTTTTTCTAGCCGAATTTTTCCAGCATCCAAAATGTAGACCATCAATTTCTATAATGGATCAGACAAACAAAGGGTTTATCTTGCTATTATTTCGAGCAAAAATATTGGCTCCCCTTTCGAGGTTGGATTCCATGAAACGACGAGTCTAATACGTTGCTTGTGTATTTTGAAGGTCTAATACCCAAGCAGTCTTGTCTTTATTAAGCATCGAAGATCCTTTATTTTAATATTGTTGCATAGCGCAGATGGCTAGTTCATTTGGTTTTCAACTATCTAGCACAGGTTTGAGCTTACATTTTGACATATTGTTTAACGCATTTTTTTTGGCGTATTCGACATGTCAAATGCATTTTTTTTGGCGTATTTGACTTGTCTAATATAAGGGGGTATTCGACTTGTAGAATAAGCTTAAGATGTGAAACCACGACTCTAAGTGTCCAGGATTTTTTTTTTTTGCGGCCGTCAGATTACGGCATCAACTAGAGGATATGCCAGAAGCATAGATCACATCCACCCATTCGAAGTCAATGTGTGGGCCATAAAAGCAAACAAGCCATTGAACCAAAAAACCAAAATACAACATACGTATCATGGAGTGTATCGGTCAACAGAGATACAGTATTGCACTACAAAAAGAATATACGCATCACCCAAAAACCAGAGGAAGCTGGACCTGGGGAATCAAACCCCATCACAGTGCCAATGCCCAACCAGATAGTAATCATCCTAACAAGATGCATAATAGATAGTAACCGAGCGTGTTCTTCACGCTCTTAATGCAGCCACATAACAAAACACAACAAGTAAGGCCATGAAGCTCCAGGGATCTGTTATTGTAATTGTAATTTGTATTTGTCGTTTAAGAAGAGGGAAACAAATCTCTTATACAAAATAGACCCAAGATTCCTGTGTCAAGCAATTATCTGCAGAGTTGATCTCCTGCTTTGCTGATTTCACCTGCAGAAGATTGGAGCCGCCAATTAACTCCTGTGCTGCTAACCTCACACCTCTTGAACCCTAGAGTTAAAAAGCTAGCTTCCTACGTGGCTATGGTGGCCATGCCGAGCAGAGGCTGTGTGGCTATGGCGGTGAGTGCTGCAACTTTTAGCCTGATTCAAAACCCGAGCCTCACCTTAAGAGCTTCGAGCAGCCTATCCGGAGCAACCCTGCTTAAGAACGACATACCAGGAACAATCCGCTCCAGAAGAAACGACCTGCCTTCCTCTTCTATTTTGCATGAAGAAAGGTGGTCCATGGAGCGACAAACAAGAAATAGAAGCCCAGACTCTGTTCGACATCTGCCAGGAGCCACGTGAAATCCCATCCGACCAGAAACCATACCCAGGAAAAAATATACATATTATATTTCACACCTCAAGTGCCACCATCAACAACAACATATTGATCTCAATACAAATACCTTGTAAAACCATTAAAAAGCTTACGTGATAAATATACGGTTTCTGATATATATGGGAAGATTAGAAGATTATTCCACAAACCTAATACCCCCAAGCCCAAATCCGGAGCCAATAAATCAGCCCAAAGCCGGAGCCAATAAATGCACCGGTATTTTTCGAACCCTTATAAATTCTCAGCCAAACGTACCAAAGCATTACAGTTCACTGTCCCTTCTCTTTCTGAGAACGATTCGTATTGGATTCACAATTGACGCTTGAAACGCAGCACTCCGACTAATAAGGCTGGTCGTGCAAGTAATTGCCGTTTATAAAATGGGAGCTGGGCCCGACAAATACTTGGTTCCATTTCCCTCTGAGATGCTGGCTTTGTGCAACATTTTGGCTGGATCATGGCCTCATCCAGCACTGAGCACCTTCTTATCAGGGACAATTCCTCGAGAAATACAAGCATTGACCATAAGAAGCTTCAGCTGCGGATTTCACATCTACAACCGTAAGTCGTTCCATCTCCACATGCTTACTGTTCAATTTTTCAATAATTGAGTTCGTAACGATGAATTTAAGTGTCATGCAAATCTGCTCAGGCTACACTTAAAACTTGGGAGGGTTCTTCTAAATGTTTCCAGGTCTCCACTCATTTCAATCACACAACGGATAAAATATTAACACACACTTATATGGCTTGATTAATTTTAGCTGTTTAAAGAAACAACGTGTGCTAAACAGACATGATAATAAATACTTTATGAAAACTGGCGTGCCATCTCTTTGGTAAGTCCCGATGTACAGGACCGTTGAGTCTCCCACTCAGCCATAACCCATGGAACAGCTACAAAGATCCAAACATTGAAACAAAACCTGTTGTTGATTTTCTCATATCAAAATCAGTACCGCATGGTCTGCATCTGTGTAGAAAATAAGTTTGGATATTCTTGTTTATGATAAACAATATCCTCAAGCATTATACCCTTGAGATAAGCTAATTTTCCCTTGAGGGTGCTTAGGTGTCTTCAAAAACCTACTAAGTTGCCCTCCTGAAAAGCGATATCTTGTCGTGTTATTGTTAGCTAAATGAGAGAACCAACTAGCTGACGATACAAAGTAGCATCACCTATAGCATAAAGGCAAGTTTATTACCTTGTTTGTACTGCTTAAGAGCTGGTTTTCAATCCTTCACTCGAAATCTCTAACTCGAAATCTCTAACAGATCTTTGACATACTTTATTTGAGTGAGATGGATGTAAGTAGGATGTTTGCCATACCCAAACGGAAGTGCAACAGCCCTAGATCAGTCATTTCAAAACTTTTTTTAAGCTTTTTTTTTTGCAGCAGCAGTAACATCATCACCATCTCCTGTGATAACAGTATGATCAACATAAAGAACTATATTGCAATTAGCTGCTTCTGCCATTTTATAATACAGACCAGGATATGCCCTTGATCTAACAAATGCCTTCTGTAAAAGAAAGTTATTTATCTTCTGAGGTCAACAGCTTGGGTGCTCATTTTGAGCCATATAAACTCCGTTGGAGCTTACAAACAAGCTGCTGTTTTCCTGCTGTAACCCAAACCAAGAGGCTGTCCCATATAAACTGTCTCTTTTAGGTATCCATTGAGAAATTCATTTTGTAAGTCTAATTGATAGACTGCCAACTGTTAGCTGCTGCCAATGCTATAACTGTCTTAACAGGGTCCATGCGTGCAATTGGAGCAAACACTTCAGTAAACTCATATCCATACTTTTTATAGCAAACACTTCAGTAAACTCATATCCATACTTTTTATACTCCTTAGCCAGAAAACGTGCCTCATGCTTCTTCAGAGAGCCATCAGATTCTATGTAGCCATTTGTGTCCTATTACATTGTGGTTAACTGGTCTAGAAACCAAAGTCCAAGTATTTTGCTTTATAAGCATAGAATACTGATCCTGCATAGCTTGTTGCCAATATTTATGTTTAACTGCTTGTTTATAGTGCTGAGGATCATGATTGTCTTTAAAAGCAGCCATCAAGGCATAATTGCAAGTGGAAGTATAATCAACTGGAGGAAGAACAGCCAACCTTTGAGACCTTCGAAGAGTATGAGTGATTTCAGCAGGAACAAGGGACACAGTCTTGTGCAGCTGGTGGCAACTGATAGGCCTCATCTTCATCTAATATACAAATATCGGGAGAAAAATAGAGAGACTCATTATCTTGACCTACAAGAGATACTCCCACCTGATCATTTCTTTGCAGCGGAAAAAGAATTGAAGATGTTGAAGAATTTGAAGACATATCTGAAGATACCACCTCTGCTGAAAAAACTTTTCTGTAAAACGATATGGATCAGACTTATCACCTATTGTATATTCTTAATCCTCCACAAATTGCGTAGTACAAGAGACAAACATTAGGATCATACATTCTCCGACTTTTTGACATCCAATGAACATACATTTCAAAGCCCTATTAGACAGTTTTCCTGCTTTCTTTAATTTCTCCATAGGAAAGGCAATATATGCTGAACAATCAGATTCCCTAAGATTGTGAACTCGAGGCTTTGTTCAGAAAAATGTTTGATAAGGAGTTATGTTATTGAGTGCTACTATAGGAGCTCGATTGGCTACATATACTGCTGTTTGTAATGCCTCTCCCAAAACCTGAGATTAACATGTTTATAGGCCAATATAAGTTCTAATGGATCTTTTATCAGCATGAAGAGGATAGGGACTCCGAGCTTGCTTCTCTAAGCGGCAGGCTTCACACGCTAGTGCTTTAGAATGTAAATGAGGCATACGTTCTACCAAAGAGAGTCTAAAAGGTTCTGTTAGAGCCTGCCCTCCAACATGGCCAAAACAAGCGTGCCATAAGTACTCTTTAGAAAAATCTGTGGCAGCATAAGTGGCAGCTGTAGGAAGAGGATTATATAAGCCAGCTTGATTTAAATATCCTGTCAAGAGAATTACCAGCTTATAGGGATCAAGAAATTAGAATGGGTCTCACTTGTAAGATACATTTTTTGATCTCCAAAGAGCAGATTTTTTTGAAGGCCAGGTAAATAAGATAGGTAAATAAGACACATTTGGAAATTTCACCTCACCATAAGCAGACTAAAGAATTAAATCACCTTTGCTTTAAGACTGATAACTGTTCACAGTGACATAGTTACCATAACACTATGATATATAACATGTTTAAGAGCACTCGAGTCCATTAAGCTTGGGAGAAACAATATGCTGAGCTGCTACATAGGTTTGAGATAAAGAAGAAATATCAGTAGTAATAGCCATATTGATATACTCATGAGAGAAATGAGGAGGAATAGCGTGAGTAACTTTAGAAGTAGAAGTAGAAGTAGAAGTAGAAGTAGAAGAAGAAGAGTGACTGTAATAACTTCGGGACGCTGATTTCTGTAATGTCCTTTGTGGCCATAAAGACAGCAGGTGATCAAAATTTTATCCTTCTTAGACTTAGGTTTATCATTTTGCAACTGTTTAATGTTAATGTAATCTGAAACTGCTAAGTTCAGTTGAGCAAGATGGATCTGATATTGCTGAGATTTTCTAGCATACTCCAATTCTTCTTGTGCCAGCAGATTTTGGATTTCGTTGAAAGTCAAGCTAATTCCTTTTTGAGACAAGTATCCAGTAATATGCTGAAATTTATCTCCAACGAAATTTATCTCCAATCTTCTCGAGGACAAGGACAATCATATCAGGCAAATCAGTATCTCCCCCAGCACTCACCAAATCTTCCTCACATGTGTCTAGCATTAACTGCTCTATTGTTCTTTGACCAAAGATTGCCTAGCAATGCAAGTAATAGTGCAGGTAGTTTCAGATAATTGTATGTTTCTTTAAATGTTTTTGAAGATCTCAATTGCCTCCTAAGATCTGGTTCCGCAAAGCTTTGTTATGAGCCAAGGCTTCTTCATACATCAGGTTTTGGATCCCGTCTTGGATTTAAAACTCTCTTCAGCTTTCAAAGAATCCCTCCAATGATAATACTGCCATTCAGCATTTGATTAGGATAATTCCCACGTATCTATCACTCCCATATTTGCTTGACTGTATTTTTCTCTTTAATTTCACAACAAATGATCAAGAACTAGCCAAGACACTCTTGAATCTGTAAATCCAGTTGCTAATACTGATCCACTGATCCAAACCGACCTATTGACCAAGATATTAAACAGATCAACAACAAGAATTATCAGAAAAGATCCTGAAACTTCCGATTCATACCTGTCTGCAAAATGCAGTGATAATGAAATGAGAAAATGTTGGCTAGATAGTCACATGTGATGACGTGAATAGTGAGTTAGAGTAATATTTCAACCTCTAATAGAACCAAGTCATCCTTCACAAAATCTTCATCACAACACAGTTTCAAACCTGATTGTAGAGATCATCTTTATTAAGATAAACCAATGCCTGTTCTCTAATACATAAAGGTACAAGAAGAATTTTATCTATTAGCAATGCAAAATATGGCATCAAGTGTCATAAAGTTCTATTACAGCCTGTACTTAACATTTGGAGGCAAACAATGCACGTGAGCTCCAACAAACAGGATACTGTCAGTACAAGTGAGACGTAAAGCCAAATTAAAATCAATGTATCCAACTATACAAGAGCTACTTTGGTTGGTTATTTTATTTAAGGGTTTGTAACTTAATGTCCTTGTTGTTAACATGTCCTGATTATAAAGACATTGTCATGCTTCACATCACTTACTTTTTTTCTGCTCAGCCTTAGAATAGGGTTTTCCTATCTCTGTTTTTCTTCTTCAGTACTGCTTAATCAAGTGATATTTGATCAATCTATCTGCTAGGTTATTTATTATTAGAGCCATACTATGCCCATTTTATTACATATTCTCCCTTTAATGGGTATACCAGCCAAGCCCTTCCCATCCTCATCTGTCTTGGCATATTTCCACCCTCCAGTGGGACAATGGACCAGTCAACATTGGATCTGTTAGAAACTAAGGATGGGCTGAATATGTATTTGACTGGGGACCTACTAGTTGCGAGCAAAGTATTCACCAATGAGTTACCCCATGACCACATATTTTAACACAGTGGATCGATTATGCAGCATGCAAAACAATTATATTGGCGTCAAGCAGCACATTTAAAGGGCACCTTTAAGGAGGAGCATTACTGCAGCTGAGCTTAAATTGTTAGTGCAGGAGAACGCAAAAAGTTGCTGCTTCAGGATCTGTAGCTGAATATTCACCAGCTTGTTTTTGTGTGTCAATTCAGGCATCAGCCCTTGACATCCACTTATGCGTAATTTAAAAGCAACTTGAGCCAACATTCATCACTGTTCTGCAAGAAAATCATGCAGCACTTGGCTTTACTAGACCTTGCATACGATGCAAGTTGCTAGTTTCTCGGGATCTGGCAATTGAAGCTGTCTTGGTTATTTTCATGGTTCATTCAATTTCAAGAGGAGTTTGGTATGTCCATAAGGGGAAACTGATATAAGTGCATAATAATCTGTGGTTTAGATGATGCCACGTTTCATGGCATATTATCAAAGCCATTAAGAATTTGACGCAAATCTTTTTGAAACATCTTGGTGAGCGCATCATGCTTGGCTCATATTCAATTTATCGGAAATTTTTTCATCTTGATTCTGTTCTTAATTTCTGGCTTTTGGTTTAGTGGTTACCCAACTAGTTTCATTCAAATAAACCTTGATCTTCAAAGGAAGAATATCTATTTGAAGCTGTAAACTTGACGTTAGAAACAGATGAGTAGCCGAGGTGTATCCACATCATTCTAAGGCATGATTCATTAAAAAATGTGCATAATTAAGTTAGAGAAAGTTAGAGGGCCTAGGGAACATGTTTCCAGATGCCAATTTGAAGGATGAATGGAGCAATATTAGAATATTTAATTGGAACTGCAAACTGCCGAGGTATATCCACTATATCCACGCCATTCTAAGGCATGACTTATTGTAAAATGGCAACATTTGTACATAATTAAGCTAGAGGAAGTAGAAGACGTAGAAAACATGTTTCCAGGTGAAAGGTTGACATGCTCTTGTATTTCTAGCTTATGGATTGGAATTTGCAAATGAGCATGCTAGATACGAGTTGCAAAGTTGATGTTCTAATTGATTTACTGCATGCAGTTTTGTTGGGATTTAGGTGCTTGTACATATTTTAGAAATTCAAGTTTCTTATCTATGCAATATATCGTATAGGGAGGATGAAGTTTCTGCTGAGTACATGAGGTTAAAAAGCTTTCCGTTAACCATGCGAGCACTCCAGCTAGACCATTCAAATTCAAGTTGGGGGTTAATGTTATGGATTGTTGGTTTTATATTTCTCATATTGGTTCCAATACTCAGGCTAATGTATGTCAGAGCTGCTAGTAAGGAACCTCAGAAGCAGGTAAATTGTAAAAATTTAAGGTGTCGGATAAGATAAATACAACCTGCTAAAATGTTCTGTTGTATCTTTCCATTATCATGCTTTATAATGGAGTTGAGAATGATGGAAGAATACCTATATATACAAAGTAAAGATATGTATGTTACTTAGGAAATAGGAGATAATCCAAACCTCCTTTAACTCCTGGGTTTGAGGTTGTATGAAATATGTCTACATGTTTTATACATGGAACCAGATTGTGCCATGTTATCAAACTGCATTATATAAGGCCTTAGTATCTAATTAGATCTCATGTTTTGGGAACTTTCTGCTTTAGGAGCCTATATTGCACCCTTCAATTTATGTCCAATTCATTTCAGGTTGTTTTTCTCATGATATCACAGCTTATTTTGAGTGTTTGTTCCCAGCAACTTTTTCCTTGAAATTATGGGGTTTCATGTAGAGCCATGGAGACATGTAGACAATAGACAATCTAGCTTAGGTAACTACCAAGCTTGAGAGAGATCTCTTTGAGGTTTTGGTTTGACTATT
Source organism: Isoetes engelmannii (assembly GCA_011763485.2). Classification (NCBI taxonomy): domain Eukaryota; kingdom Viridiplantae; phylum Streptophyta; class Lycopodiopsida; order Isoetales; family Isoetaceae; genus Isoetes; species Isoetes engelmannii. The sequence goes on from JAANSK020025133.1 coordinate 10,112, forward strand.
GTGTATTAAAGCAGGACTGGAAAGCCACTCAAGATGTTAAAAAGATGAGAAATCCTTGGTTAATACCCTCCTAAAGGGATAGCACAGACACTTAAGTCCTTTAAGGAAGTGCAAGCAATAGACACTCTAGCTTCTTGGTAAAAGTAACTACTATGGCCAAACATATCATTCACATGCAAGAAGAACCTTGCACCTTTTTTTCTTTGCTCATGAGCAACCGAAGTCCACTATGGTGGCCCTTCAACACGTCAGCTGTCATCATGAGATTTTCAATGGGACTTTCTACATTGTGTGATCTAGATATGGTTGAATTCTGAGGACCATTTAATCTTCACCTGTCCCAGGAAGATCTTTAGAGATCCAACAATCTTGGAGGAGCTCATGTGGTTTAAACGTGTGGCTCGATTTGTTCATGAATTTCCTCAAGCACTGGGGAACATGAGCAGAAAGGTCCAAATCAAGGAAAGATTTGTGTTTCTCCATTAATGAAGAAAGTCACGTCAATAGTGAGTGATTTAACCAAAGAAAAAGGCCTCCAAGAGAACAAAACAATCAGCAGAATAGAAACACAAGGCCCTTCTGGTGACAGGAAACTGAAGGTGCCACATGCTGATCAGAGTCTAATTTAGTGCGGCCAGAATGAAAGATGGAACATCTCGATGGAGTTTGCACATGTTTTAGGTAAAGTACGGTAAGAAACCCAACTGTACTCTTAATCATTCAACAACAAACAGGAATTCAGGTACGCGATCTATAACAGTGACAAATTCCACAAAGGAAGATGGTAACTCTCAGGAATCCATGACCTGAGAATAGAAAGATGAGGATGGATGAGATAGACAGAACACTCTGGCTTTACAAACTCTGGGTGGCCATGCAAACTAGGATGAATAATGCCTTCTGGTAAAATGCACTGTGTACATAGACATCACGGAGCAAAGGTACACGAGATACACGGACATAGACAGCCATTGTTATAAACAGCAAGAGAAATTCGTTTAAGTTCACACAGGACTGCAAGGAAAAGTGAAGAACTGTAGATTGGGAGAGACTGAAATCACCCACCGACCTGGGAACTAGGCACGGTGCAAGTCCAAGCACTCAATATCAGAAAAAACGTCCCTTTCTTCAAGGATAACTTCTCTTATATAGGCTCTAGTTCCCTTTTCACCTTTTCCTTGGCCGAAAAGTGATGTACAGACGTCAGCATATTAGGGCATCATTCATCCTAATACAAATACCAAGTGTACACTGCACTAGCTTATTAGCCTAGCTAATGTTTGGCGCCTCCTGAGGGCACACATGTTAGACGTGATAGGGGCAGTCAGGGGAAAGCTACAATGTTACAAAGACTCACAACCAAACGGGTTAACTCTACCTCCAGGAGAGTTAAACGTGCTTACCAAGGACCAAGATGAAATTTAAACAATAATGATATTCAACCACATGGTCTTATACCATTACAGGTTCAAAATCCTCATCACCTCCTTGCAAGTTCAAAATGTTGTATGTACTTGGTTTCATAGTTATTCTTGATTCTCAGAGGGCCTAGCAGCAAGTTCTGCCTAGTCAATCTGTTTTTGATAGAGAACTTGGCTTTCTTGATTTTCTTCAATGCAACCCGGATTCAGTTACTCTTTTAGGTGTTTTGTTGGATCTTATAATGAAGTATCTAAATTTTAGAGCAGCGGGTTTTGAATTGTTCTTCTGAAGGTCACGAGCCTCCATAATGATCATGCATATTTGGTTGATCATCAGCAGTTTCAGACAGGATATTTCAAGCAAGGGTGGCAGCCTATAGTGGAGCAACAGCTCATTTGCACATCAGAACGCTAGCTTCATTAATAATCTGCTCTTCAGCATAATCGATTGAATATGATTTGTTTTTTAGAGTTCTGAGTTCAAAGGAACTTTAGGTTGTTTACTCTGTTATCAACAATTATGGCAGTACAGTATTAATAGCACCACAAGTATCAAGTCTCTCACTTCATTGTATGAAGCTTAGGCACATTAGTTATGTTTATAAGGCCCTATGTGTCTAAATAGATCTTCTTTGGCTTATGCAGCTTGTATACCAACCACTACTAATTGAATATGATTTGTTTTTTAGAGTTCTGAGTTCAAAGGAACTTAGGTTGTTTACTCTGTTATCAACAATTATGGCAGTACAGTATTAATAGCACCACAAGTATCAAGTCTCGCACTTCATTGTATGAGGCTTAGGTACATTAGTTATATTTATAAGGCCCTATGTGTCTAAATAGATCTTCTTTGGCTTATGCAGCTTGTATACCAACCATTAGTGGTGGTTGTTGAGGCACTAAACTCCGCTGCTTCATTTCTTTTCATAGCTCAAGGAATTTGGTATCATGGCCTTAAAGGAGTGCTTTTTCTTGATACCATAGCTGAAGAAGTAGCTGAAGTACGAAGGGATTACCAATCAGCTATTGAGGTACAGTGGTCATTTCTTTATTCCAGTGCTTCTTTTGTGGTTATAATCTAACTTGCTTTATATATGATTACAGCAAGGACTTCCACTTCTGGCAAAGCTCTTTTTTCCTGCATTTATCCTGTATATTATTCAGAAGTCTTGGCTTTATTCTGCAGTGGAGCTGCAACCGCTGCCATTGAATTTACAAAACAGAATTGCTGACCTTGTAATTATAATTGTACTCTCAACGCTGTCATGGATATTCCAAACGATCACATATCTTTATGCTTGCGTGCTGTTTTGGAAAGTTTGCATCCTACAGGTGACACTCTTGCAAGAATTTTATTACACTATCATGTAATGAACTTCATTCTCGTTTCTATAACATTATGGCATATTTCAGGAGCTAAAGATGACAAAGTTCAAAGAACTACTTAAAGAAAGAATGGACTCTGCCTTCTACTATGATCAGTATGTCAAAATTGTGACGGGAATGCAGATTACAAGTCGACGTTTCCGGCTTTTCTTAGCACTTATTGGTTCCATCTGTGTACTTGGATCCCTGGCTTCTATGTACGAGATAATTGAAAACCTTGAAACATTCAATGATATTTTTAGGGCAGGAGATTTAGTGGTGAGTGGCCTTTTTAATAGTAATATGTTGGTTTTCGAATTGACTTGGCATGTTTCAAGCAAAAATGTTAACAACGTGATGGTATTTTGATGGCTTCAAGTAGTCTAAAAAGTGGAATAAAATGTCTGGATATGATTGAGAATATTATGATTGTCTTACTATTGATGCGGCTTGAAATTGGAAAGCTGTTTCCTAAAGAATGAGAAAGATTCTATTAATGTGTAAGGGAGGCCCTTAGGGAGGAAATGGAAGTACATGAGCAAGATTGTTTATGATGACCTTTTCTACGAAAAATTCACGGGGAGTAATAATGGATGCAGGATTATCACAGTAGATGGACTGTGCAAATTTGAAACTTAAGGCTCTATCATTGAGGATGCAAGATGCACATGAAATATAGGAAATGCACTATGTTAGGTGTTGACATTTTGGATCGTACATGGATATGGATATGAAGGAAGAAATACACGAGAATGCTCATTGTCTAGAATAAGACATGACTATGGCGTATATAGGTATGCCATGTCATCCACAATGCCACATCAGCAGTGTGACGTCATCACTAGAACAACCTAAATGCTAACACTCCTCGTGATGACCAACATTGTTGATTTCAGCATATAGAGAAAACTGATCCATAGAAGAAGCCATAATTGTCGAAAAATATGACTGATACAAAAACCTGATTTGATATGGACAAACATTGGTAACTAGCCTTGAGCAGCTTGGTAAATACTCCACTATCAGTAGCTATTATGCAAGTGACTTATCAAGTCCATACTTGGACATAAAGGAGATCATCCTCGAATTGTGTATAAACAAGTGGTTCCAAATTAAATTCCTGCTCAACACCTGCTTGAGAGTGTAACGAAGTAAGCTCTGCATCCCTTTTTGCATTCTTTTGAGGATCTAAGAAACAGTGGACCTCCTTTTCTTCTAGAAATTCCAATTTTGTATGTTTCCACTCAATACTTGGATTTTAAATCCTGAGCCTCATTTGTAGGCACAACACTTTGCTCTTCGATCTGAGTAGCTTTTTGCGTAGCTGTCTGTTTAGCAGCTCCCATGAACTCCAAGTTCAAAGAAGTGTTCTTTTTTGTGCAAGTTTCTATTCAAGGTTAACTGTAACAGACATATTTGCAATATCCAGATTTACAACTACATCGTACTATACTCTACCATACTCAGCGGTGCAACATCCAGATTTTGTTATGAAAAGACCAATTGTGGCTTCTTAAGAAGCTGATTTGACAATCTGGTCTATGCGAACCACAAAAGCCATTAAAGGTGGAGCTAGATGGTTCAAGCAAGTCACTTTTGCTTCTTGTCAGTTAATAACAAGCATAGAGTATAGAAGAAGAGACCATAGCAAGAAGCTTATGGAAGAAGAGCAATGGTGGCTATACGTACAATTTCAAATCACATGCAAAGAGCTGGTTCACATCCATGTGATGCGATCTTGAGCTTGATTGGATGGCTAATGCAAGAACAGAGTGGATTGTGGGCATTTTTGCCATGGTTCCAAATGTCTCATCGCCTTCATGCGTTCTAACTGGACATACTTAGAACCAGGGTAAGGGTATGTTGGAAGCAATAAATATAGGACAATAATGCACATATCCGTATGCAATGAAGCACCTGGAAAAGAGTATGTGATTGAAAATGAAGATATAATTTATAAGTTGGTCAAATCATTGGATGACTTCAAGCAAGCTGTGCATGATTTAATGCATTTTTTTTATATGGCTTTAATTTACTGATTTGAATGCAACAAAGAGTTCCCAAATATATCAAAGACCGTTGGTTTACGACAAGATATGTAAAGAGGGTAAGTTCAGTCTTGAATGCAACAAAAAGAGTTTCCAAATATATCGAAGACCGTTGGTTTAAGACAAAATATGTAAAGAGGGCGAGTTCAGTCTCACTAATCATGATCGAAAGAGCATAATGAAGTATTTTTGACCGTTACCCACAGACCATGAGATAAAAGATTAATCATCAGGTTTGTACAACAAATGTTCATTATATATTGGAAGTAACGGAGTAAATTACAACATTACAAAAGAAAAATCTTTATTATGCACTGCCACCAAATGGATCTCTGTAATTAATGCATAGGTTAACAGCTTGTATTTAGTTGTGGACTATCAATTGAATACAATCAATCCGTCAGGATTCAGTTTTATATTAGTACTTGTGTTTGTGTGAGCCCATGGTTCTCCCATTCTTCCGCTCTATCTCAATCCATATGCCGTCAACTTGCAGATTATAAAGTATTCAGTATACAATAGTTTGAGTAGACTAACACTGTCTTGTCATCCGTCTGCAGGTTTTGAACATGGTGAATTTGACTGGTGCAGGTCTTTGCTTGAAGGTTGCTTCTCAGATTGCACATTTGCATCGAAGGATTGTTGGAGCAGCCAGCTCAATGCATGCAATGAGTACATTTGAATGTTCATTTGCGCCATTTATACCATCATCAAAGGAAAATGTTAATCTTGAGAGACTGCAGAACTTGGAACACCGTTGGGAAAATCGAGAGGATTATAGCAAACGTGCAGCACTTGGTAACTGGAACTCTCTTTAATTTTTATCTGCCCTTTGAAATCTTAATTATGTCTGCCTTGTTTAACTTGTCTGCCTGATCATACCTGCTAAATCTCATTAGTGCTTGTATGATACCTGACATATTAGATGCCTAACATTTGCTAAAGGAGAAGCTGCAGCTAGCAGGCAATTTGGTGTATTTTCCAGTGGTTGAAAAACTCACCTCAGGTGTTGGCATAAGATAATTAGTTCAGATTTACCGTCTAGCTACATTGAAAACCTCAAACTCAGTCACTAAAAAGCAGTAAAACTTACAAGCTTGGTCACTAAGAGTCGGGTCACATGATGCTATCAACAGGGTTGTATTGCCGTCAATCATAAAAACAGAAGGGGTCATATGCTAAATTTTGACAGGGATGGAGCCCTGTTGATAGGAGTCCGTTCCACCGGCTCTTGCATTGGATGGATGCGTTCCCATCAACAGGGATTATCAGGATGGTGAGACGTGAAACATTTTTTACCACTTGGCAGCAATTCCTCTGCCAGATCACAGATATCAGGGAAAACGAGAAGGAAATTTTCTTGCTTCTCTCTTTCATTGCAGCGTGGAATCCTTACCTTGACAGGAACATGTGACCCAGATCAAAAATAAGAGTTCATGTCAACAGGGAAGGATCCCTGTTGCCGGCATCATGTGACCCGACTCTAAAGGACAGAAAAACAAGTATTTTTTTGAAAGAATGACAGCTGAATAGAAAGTTTTGCACTTGATGAAGATGTTTTCTTATTTGACGATCATCACTCGCATGGGACAAGAGGCTATTGTGATTGAGAGTCACTGTACAGTTGATACACTTTCTGGAGGACTTAAGTATCCATGTCCAACCAGCTACACTCCATTCTGATACCGAACAATGCCTCCTCTCAAAAGCATTTGGATGTGGAGGTTTGCTTTATTTAGTATTGGGGACTGTCCTATAGAAGATGGTTTTACTAACCCCTAAGTAGGCAAAAACTTCACTCGTACGGAAATTTCACTCGTATGGAGCAGGTAACTCACATGGAGATCTTTGTAGCATTCAAATATTGTAAGTTATCAGGATGCATTGATGATGTGTATACTTGGAAACGGCCTTATACCTGTAGAATCCAGTTCATGGTCATCGACTTTGCGACCCCTAAATAGAATGGGAAGTGGACTTCCATATGAGTATGCAAGCCAGTTGGAAGTCTGCTTTTGAACCAATCGAAGTATATTACGAATCTGAAGTGTTCCTTTGATCAGAAGTTTCTTTTTTTGCTTTCTCTTATCTGATTTCTGAGGCTCTGAATCACTTCTAGAACCCTCTCACATGAGTAAGCTGCTCTTGAGATTGGAAGAGCAACGATAGATCTACAATTGCGTAGGAATAGGGGTAAAACAACATGATAGCACCACTAGCTAGGAAGGGGACCAAATGCAAATCCAACCAGAGATGAGAGCAAAAGCTGCGTGAAAAGAAAGAAGTCTAACATTAGATTACACAAGAGCAGCAGAGATGGTCAAGGGGTATATTCATTTGTTAGTGCAGGGGTATAAAAGTGGAACAAGTCAGGCAAATGTGATTATTGATGACTCGATGGCAGAGATCCATGTCTGCAAATGCATTTACAAGTTTTGAAGTTTTGGTATGTTTACAGGAATGCATATACTTGATAGCAAAGAGAGCTCAACCAGCAAGTAGATAGCTCACTCCATATATATAGCACTGCCCTTCAATGACATAGTATGCTTGAACACTCATCTAGGGAATCTCATTCTAGATTGATTAATGTAATACAAAGCTTGTACACAGCAGAGCAGAGTGCCTGCACTCTAAAAACAATTAGCGAAAGGAACATAGAGGATGACAATCTTGAAAGTTTACATGGACCATTCGATTGATTGCCATCAGATGAGGATATAATACTTTCCCAAATCCATACAAAGATTACCACAATAATTGAGAGGTTAGACAACATGTATCATAGGGTATTCAAATATGTTCATTCTACTAGATCTAACAGATTCTATGTTGTTTTCTGATCAATTCAACACAAAACTCTCGTGTGTCATTATTATGAATGTGATTGCAACTTACGTGTCAATGCTGTTCTCATGGGGAGTCCCGTTATTCATATTAGCTAATTCTCATACGGATTGAACTTTGCAGTGACGTACCTGTCGAACATTACGGTTGGTATATCTGTATATGGTTTTATCCTTGACCG